>DWAJ01004009.1:0-13705 GCA_018238005.1 Eurema mandarina
CCGCGCGGCCGGCACTACACCTCGGTCTCCAGCACGGGCCGCGGCTGCCAACAACACCGCTCTACCCCGCGCGGCTCCCACTCCACGCCGTCCTACAACCGACCGCCGTCACTCGACTCGCGCCCGACTAGTCGACCGACCGATCGAGGCGAACCTGGTCACGTGTGTGCGTGTGTCTGCGTCTGTGTCTGTGTGTGGTGTGTGTCTGTGTCACGTGTCGCGTGTCGCGTGTCGCGGCTGTGGGCGCGCGGCGGGTGACGCCGGCTTATCACAGTTGTGTAAAAAGTGTTGCAAAATAAACATAACGGGCTCGAGGAGGGGGGCGGGGCCCGGGGGCCCGCGCGTGTTTGTGTGTGTGGTCGAGCTCGACCGTGTCTCGTGAAAGAGTGCCAACTAAAGAAACAAAACCAAAACAACCAAAAATAACGAGGATTCGGGGGAGTCGAGACGCCGCCGGGTGCTGCTCCTCGCGGCGGAGGGACTGGTCTCGCCGGCACACCTACTTCACACGTATAAAACGACTATTTAGATCGGGTTCACGCCGGCACGGGCATCTATTATGCGCGCAATTTTGAATTCAATTTATACTTAAACTACCATGCGGTGTTTTAGTCTGGTTTAAAGGAGCCAAGGATGAACGGTTTGCCTACATGTATCGATCAGGCCTACAATTTGCAAATATATCACTCGAACATATTTTTTTATCGCTCATAGCGTTATCAATATTTGCAAGAGTGTAAGACGGGATCTCGGTTAAAAAGCTACACAGTTATTTATCGTTAGTTTAATTGAACTTTTTATGGTGTTAACTGTCGCTACACATGGAACTACTTACCGTCGAGCGCCGCGTCGCCACTCTATATATCATATATACATATACTAATGCGGACACTACAACAAGCCTAACATAATACGCAAAATAACACAATGAAGGCTTTCCAAGGCAAGGCATCTACGTACACCCGTCGCTGGCGGCTGCTCCTCGCGGGACCACTCGGGACCACTCGGGACGACGTACACAAACAGAACATAACAAATAAAAAACAAACAAAAAAATAAAACAAAACTAAAAACAAACACAAAACACGAGGGAGGTAGGTGGGGATGTAGGGAGGTAGGGAGGTAGGGGAGGCGGGGGCGGGTCGGACGAGTTAGTACGGCGAGCGTACACGCATGCTCTACGGGTGCCCAAATCCACTCCACACTCCACACTCAATGGAACGTTCGTTAACAGCAGTAACTCAACACAATTCGGTAAAAAATTAACATTTAAAAAATCAATTAATTTAAATTAAAACATCGGATATAACTTGGAACGTTACTGCTCTGAATTGGTCTCGTTTCGCGTGTTAGTGCCCGCGGGCGCAACACAAGCAAACACTATTCTTAACATAATCAAAGTAAACACAAATCATAATAAAAATAAATAGTAAATAAATATAAATCAAACAGTCAGTATGACTAAATAAAAGACAGATAGAAGGAAGTCACTCTCTGGTGTGATTGTGTGATCGCGGTGCTAGTCATAGTCACTGTTTGGGCGAGGGATAAGTACATCGTCACAGCCTACGAGCATGCCAGGGCGGGGACTACCGGGACTACCGGGGCTACCGGGGCTACCGGGGCTACCGGCGCTACCGGCGCTACCGGCGCTACCGGCGCTACCGGCACTACCGGGACCGGGAAGCCAAGTCGCGGAGCATGCACTCTCCGGCCTCATGACAGACAGAGACAGAAAATCGGTAGAGTACAGTGAGATGTCATGAAACCAGGGCGTAAGTAAATTAATAAAACAAATGTACACCCCGTCCGGCCGCCGGCCGCGTGCCGGACGCGCGCCGGACGCGCGCCGGACGCGCACCGGACGCCGGACGGGGCTCGCACTACGTTAATGGGCCAAAAATAATAGCATAACTACTCTATTATTTGTAAAGTGTTTCTCTGTGTAGGCATAGAAATAAACTATCGAAAAACTGAAGTGTAGGAAAACAAACTGAACCGAGAAATTAAAAGTGAACACAATATTAAATAAAAATAAACTAAAGTAAAATCAATTCGTAACCGAAAGTTACATAAGTCGCAATCACTCAACAATCGTGTGAACGTTACAATCATTGCGAACTGTGAATAATCCGGCTTACTGTAAAATGAATGTGTAAAAAAAATGGATCATCTCGTTCGTCATATCGATCTATGCTATGGATGCAGAATGGTTCGCTCTGTATATGCAATAACAGTAAAAGTAAATTGATCGTATCGGACTTAACGTTAGGATGCCCAAGTCTACCGCTCAGTCGACTGCTGGTCGGTAACACCCGCTTATATTATGCTGTAAACTAAAACTTATCCCTCTTGCGTCGTACCACCCTATGTCCGGCCGGACGCTGGACGCCGGACGCCGGACGCCGGACAGCGGCACGCGTGCACGCACATGCGTACGTCACCGTTATGACAACATATCTCTTATAGAGAAAAGCTTATTAAGATTTTAATGAAAAAGTTTTTTCGTACAATACAAAGAATCCAACGTCCGGCCGTCAATTACTTTACTAGCCTGCAATAAACTAGTATAAAACGTTTTAATCGCATTGTGATTTTTTTTATTAATTATTCACAATACAATTATTGCCAATTTTGTCAGCCACTTTGTAATTCAGCTTTAACTTTTTAAAAAAAAAATGGCTGACATGTTTACCTTCCACATATAGTCATTGATATTTAGGAAGAACATTTACCCCAAAACATAGTTTTGAAAATCCCACATTATCCCGTAGACTTTAACGATTGAACTAGGCTTGGCGGACGAAATCACATATTAACATTTTCCCTTACATATAAAATAGCGGACGGGAGACGGGATGTGACTGCTGAGCTTTAATCTTAGACATTATGACTAATTCCTTAATAATGGTATACTTAAAAAACAATTAACTAATACTGATCATAGGAACTTCAAATTTTGTTTAGGTAAGCGTATTTCTTTTAACAATTAATTAACCCATTAAAACACTAATCAAATTAACATTTAACACATACTTTCTCAATGGAAGGAAATTGTCATGTCTTACATTAATTACGTTCAGCTAAATCTACTCTTATTTATATTAAGACTCAAAAAAGATCAAATTAATTATCAGTCATCTATTAAATCGGCTTGTATCCTATATCTTTTCGTTATAACTAAAATACTTTAAAACTGGCATTAAACACGAGTATCATCACACAGATACATTGTATTCAGTGTCACGTGTCTAGCTCGCAGTCACCGCCCCCCCCGGCCGGTCCCCCCTGCCCCCCCCCGGATGTCCCGGGTGCCCCGGGCGCGTACCTGTGTCTGCAGGCGCGTGAGGCCGCGGATCCAGAGGATCTGTCCGGCGCGCGGCTTCTTGTCCAGCTCGGCGTCGTAGTCCGGCCCCGGCTGGATGCTCTCGGGGTCCGGCTGCCCGCGGCCCCATCTGCGCCGGACACACGCGCATACATTTATTATACTATACATATAAACCTAAATCTTGCAATACATGAAGATGCAAAGATAAAGACGTGGTAAGAAGTGCATTCTGCTACTCGAACATGGTCTAACATAAAATAACCCCTCCTCCCCCGGGTAGGTAATCAAGTGTATAACTAAAAATACAACATTATACATAAACTTATAACGACACTACACAACTGATATTATCGAACAAATTTTATATAAATACAGTATATTCCTGACACTCAGAACAGCACTATCTGTAAACAATTTAATTCATCGAACACAACAATACATCACATATGCGTCGCCAAATATTACTTCATGTAAAAATAACTCAATCAAAAATAACTACAATTTCAACTCAGTTTATTTTTCTAATACTTCAAAAACCACCATTTTATCAATTATTCTCATATTCTCAATTTAATATACATTGTCTACATAAAACAATTTATATATACATTTTCAAAGACAACTAAACCACTTATAGAGTCGCATCACTCACACCACATCGGTTTGTTTGAGCGTTTTACTGGAGGTGGGCACGTCACTAGCGGAGCGCGCCACCTCGGGCAGCTCCGGATATCCGGTGCCGCGCCGGAGGGACTCCAGACAACTTTATTACAACCACCCGTGTTACTAACGACCGCTTGGCGCAGTGGTTCTATTGCTTTATACTAAAGGGTCGTGGGTTCTATTCCCACACATTGGTGTAGTGGTAGGGATACAACGGGCACTTATTTAAATATTTATGTCATGCTTCAACAATTATGTAACGATGGGTGGGGTTGTGCGACCGCTACTAATGTGTAGAGTTCTGAATCGCGCTTACGATATTTTTTCCAGGCTTAGCATATATACAACTTCTTCGTCAGTTCGACTGGTCGAGGATTCTTTTGGTTGTACTCACGAGAGCTTCTTGGGGATCTTGCGCGTGGGGATGGTGGTGACGAGCTGCCCCCACACGAGGGTGCCGGCGCCGAAGAACAGGCACCACAGCCACTGGTCTATCGACAGCCCCGCCGTGCTGAACGCCATGCCGCCGAACTGGATGATCACTACCTGCGACACCATTTATACGTTTATAATGATACACTTAGAAATAAGTTATTTAGATATTTAGGTATAAACAGGCTTGATGTCGGTGCACTGCAAACAGTGTTGGCATATCCGGCATCAAGCCAGGAAAAATTTTTATTTAGATTTTTAATCGACATATATAAATAATTTGTAATTATTGTAATTTTTTTGATGATGGGGCTGACATGGCTTTAGAGCTAAAATCGGTAAAAAAAATAAAGATAAAAAAAAGTAGACAATTCAACTAATTGAGAAATGTTCGACTAAGTGGTGATCATAATCTATCTTCACCGAATCACCATCAGCACGATGTCACCACACCAGTGATGCGTCATCACCCACCTGCGACAGCGCCGTCCCGATCCAGATCGAGTAGAATATCGGATTGGTGAAGAGCCCCTGGAACACGTTCCTCTGGCCGTGGATCTTGCGCGCGTTGATCTCGTTGAAGAGCGTCATCATCACGAAGGTGTTGAAGATGATGGTGAAGTGCTGCGTCGGCTCCGTGCCGAGCGGCTGCCCCCGCCCTGATGGGATGTTGAGGATGCGGTCGCCTGACAACATTACACATATTTAATGAAACTGGTAAAGGAAGTTCAATTTCATAGTATTATATAAATGCAAAAGTATCTCTGTCTGTCTGGCTCGCTTTCACGCTAAAACTACTGTACTGATTGTAATGACAATTGGTACAGACATAGTCTAGACTCCTAAGAGCGTGAGAAAGGATATACGTTGTAAGGTGGGGTAATGGGGGGGGGTCTAAGTCTATATGAAAATCCACATGGACGGAATAGGTTAGTTACTTTTTCGATAGCATATAAAGTTTTTATACATATTTATAGTCCTTAATGTGTCATCGGCCTATAAAATCCTATAAATCCAGGCAACTGACCGACAAACAGCAGCGAGAAGATAATGAACAGCTGGTAGATCGCCTGGCCGAGGATGTTCTTCATCATGGTGCGCGAGATGAGCGGCTTGGTGCGGCCGTAGGGCTTGCGCAGCAGCAGGTCCGACGTGGGCATCTCCGTGGCCAGAGCTAGTGAAGCTAGCGTGTCCATTATCAAGTTCACCCATAACATTTGGACCGCCTATAAATAATAAACAAACCGTTATAGACCAAATTCCATAATATTTGAACCACCTGGCAAATACATTTTATATAATAAAAAAAAATCATTACAGTTGAAACTAAGTTGCTAACCGTACACGTGTATAGTTAGCAAAAAAATTAATGTTACTGGTTATCATCAAATAGACATTTTACATATACGAAATATAACATAAAATAATTTATTTTAAAGTCTTCCACATCTTGGTTGTACTATGTCATATTATGTAATGTAACATTTTTACAATTTTAGTAACTTGTATATAGGCATCAATATAATATTTTTGAATCCTCAGCCATTCCATAACTGCAGTTAAGTTTTTATATCAACGTTATATATTTAGCATCACTGTGTGTGTGTGTATTAGATTTTTTTTATTATGTGTGTGTTAGATATGTGCCTGTCTGTGTGAGTGCGTGCGTGTGCGAGCGCGCACCTTGAGCGGGCTGTCCTGGATGGCGCAGGCGCCGATGAAGGCCACGATGACGGCCACCACGTTGACGGTGAGCTGGAACTGCAGGAACTTGGCGATGGAGTCGTACACGTTGCGGCCCCACATCACCGCCTTCACGATCGACGAGAAGTTGTCGTCCGTCAGGATGATGTCCGACGCCTCCTTCGCCACGTCCGTGCCCGCTATGCCCTGGAACATACACACAAACATTACTTGAAAAGCATATACTGAAAAAAAATCTGATTTTTCGAAAGAGACAGATTAGGATGTCTCTCTGACTTTGGAGAGTTATAAAAAATCATGTAAAAATCATACTTATTGCCACTTACTTAAGTGTAAAAGTGTAGTTTTTAGCATTCATATTTTAAAAATAATACTAACTAGTATAGAATATATTATTTTTCCTTTAGAATTAGAAACATCTTTAGTTCCGTATATATGTTAAGAAAATATAATTAGCGAGACAAACTCTACTAACGATGACTAGGTCGTTTAATAGCTTTTAATCAGTGTGACTTCAGATACTTTATCTCTTTAATTACAAAGTATAAATTATATGCACATTTTTTTAGATGCCTACATAATATACTACTAGTAAGTACTCCATACCCCACCCTCCCCCTACTACTACACTTACCATCGCAAAACCGACGTCAGCCTTCTTCAACGCGGGACCATCGTTGGTACCGTCCCCGGTCACAGCTACCACCTCGCGGGTGTCGAAGGCCTTGGACTCGATCATGCCCTTCACCAGCGTGTACTTGTCTGTGGGGGACGATCGGGCCAGCACGCGTAGTTTGGGCCACACCTTGTCGACTAGATGTTGTTGAACCTGTTTATTATATCAATTGTTATTTATAATTTGTGATGGTGGGATTAATGATGATGAATGAATAATTAAGTACGAATGTGTTGCCAAAAAGGGAAAAAAAAATTGGTGACACAGAGGAATAAAGGATATCATAAAGGAGGGTGGGAAGGAAAAGTATATGTTACGATTTTTTAAAAGCTTTTATTTAATGTTCGGTTGAAATCTTGCGACCCGATTATGAAGCAGACTCTCAACCGAATAAGCTGAATTTTGTATGAACGTTTAGATTGGATTAGAATACACGATTAGTTAGTTAGTGACGTCATTTTAAATTCAATATGGCGGACGATCCAAGATGGCGGACCAGTAATTTTTATTGCATTTGGTATTAAATTAAAGAGTTTGTTGAGAGTGGCTTGAAAAAGTAATATTATGATGTAATTCTAAATCCAATAAAAGCTTTCTTAAATAGCTTTTTTCTTTAATTTATAACGTAACAACTTAATCGAGACAAGTTCGAAATTTCAGTTAAGACTTTTATTACTTTGACTTTGACTTTGATTAGCTATAAGTGGTGTACATTTTGACTCTATAGTGGTCACAACAAAAATGAGTAAGTGATGACCTCTCCGTTGGCGTCGCGGATGCGATTGTTGAACTCCTTGCCCTCGAGGATGAGGAAGTCGTCGGAGGGCTTGAGGATGCCGCACTTGACGGCGATGGAGCGCGCCGTGTTGACGTTGTCGCCCGTCACCATGCGCACCGTGATGCCCGCCTTCTGGCACTTGCGGATCGCCTCCGGGACCTGCGCACGCGCACGTTAATTGACCAACAAATATTTATTGAACGGGGTTATAGGATAACTAGGTATTGTATGCAACAAATCTCTGATACATCTGGATTTGATAACTTTTAAAAGCTGATGCACCAAATCAACCAAAAAGATGACCATGATCCATTTCAATATGGCTAAGTTAACCCCTAATGCTTATTATTTTCATAAGGGATAACATACTCAGAATTACATTACAATTAAATTGATACTAGTTTTTTTTATAATTATATACCATAAGTCAATCCTCTATATATTATTGTGCATAAATAAATACATCTGTTAATGTAATGTAATACTAAAAAAAAAGTTTCAAATCATTTTCATAGTCCTTGATAATAGTTCTACTCAATTTTTAATTAATTTCGAATGTTTCATTAATAATGTATTTTCCATATTTATGTATTAATTAGGCACATGAAAACTCACCTCAGGTCTGACCGGGTCCTCGATACCCACAACACACAAGCAGGTCAGGTTGTTCACGATGTTGTCTTCATCGTCCCAGTTCGGTTCTTGGTCTATGTGCACCTGGAGAAAGTACATCATTTTATACATGATACATACTAATATATAAAGCTGAAGAGTTTGTTTGTTTGAACGCGCTGATCTCAGGAACTACTGGTTCGAATTGAAAAATTCTTTTATTGAATAGACAATTTATCGAGGAAGGCTTTAGGCTACATAACATCACGCTGCTACTATTAGGAGCGAAGAAATAATGGAAAAACAAATCAACAACAGCAGCAACAACAGCAACAGCTAGTGATACATATGATCAGTTGAATTTATTTTTTTGTGTATAATTAAATGTATACAAGTAATAATGCTACGCTGCTGCGTTTTAGGTTTAGATAAAGTTTTTCATACTAAATTCATTTTTATCACGCTTCATTCAGTATTTTACTTTAATATTGTAAAAATGGCACTTTGAGTAAATAAAATAAATGTTAATTATAATAATGTATACTTAAGACCTAACTTTCAGGGCATAGACATAGTTTGATCTCGAATAGAAAGACTTTTCTTTCAATACGGGTATGACATTTTGTATGTCAGTATCGAGCAAGCTGCCGCAGCAGTGCTGGTGCCGGTGCCGGCGTACCTGGTTGATGTCGGCCTTGCCAGGCACGAAGTCGCGGAAGGCCACGCAGATGGTGCGCAGCCCGTCGCACGCCATGGGCTCGATGACCTGCCGCACCAGCCGCTCCTGCATGTCGCGCGTGAACTTCTCCAGCCGGCCCTCGTGGCCGTAGATGAACGAGCATCTGCAAGTGATAACGCTCTTTATATCATATACTTCAGTCTACCAACCACCCGTTTACTCGAGTGATAGAAAAATTTTATCGCAGCAAGTGGATAAATTATTAGTTACACGTTATATGTAGAAGAGGAAGTTTTTGAGGATAT
This sequence comes from Eurema mandarina, assembly GCA_018238005.1. Lineage (NCBI taxonomy): Eukaryota > Metazoa > Arthropoda > Insecta > Lepidoptera > Pieridae > Eurema > Eurema mandarina. Next base: position 9,178 of record DWAJ01004009.1, read on the forward strand.
CATTAAAAATGTTTCTCTAAGTCGATTTAATTCTATCCCACAAGGTGTGGAGCAGTGAAAACATAACCAGGAAACATAGACAGGTACGGACTTGTTTGGCGCGAAATAATGCACTACCCCCACTAGCTACAGTAGAACAACACAGAGGAGTGTCGGTCTCCACGACAAAGCGGTACTGACTTCTTGAGCACGATCTCGGAGGCGCCCTTGGTGTAGAGGCGGTAGCCGCCGGCGCGCGGGATGACGGTGGACATGCTCTTGCGCACCGAGTTGAACGTGTACACGCGCGTGAGCGACTCCTCGGGGTGCAGCTCGCGCACGCGCTCGTAGCTCTGGCCCAGCGCCACCACGAAGCCCAGCAGCGCGCACTCCGTCTTGTTGCCCACCTGCATGGGCGGGCCCGTCGGGTCTTGCGACGGCTGCCGGTCGTATCATCGTTTATTTATAGGGTTAAACACAGTTGGCATATTAGACTATTGAATAAAATTAGAGCACCCTAGAAATTTCATTCAGACTCATCATGAAGATAACCATAAAAGTTTGATTTCAATTTTATAATCAATATTTAAAACATCAAATGACTGTTCAGACATTTGCATCAGAATTAAATTGCATTATGAACTACGTTTTGAACCCGAGAGATAGTTAGATCTACTGTTATTCAGTTAAGTTTAGACTTGAATCTTTAAAGTTATGAGCAAAACCATAGCTATGAACTACGATAGATATTGGTAGGTAAGGCAAGCCAGGGCACCGACCATGATGCAGGAGGTGAAGGCGCTGTTGACGGAGATGCCCTCGACGAGCGTGGCGGCCACGTCGGGCGGCAGGTCGCGGTAGCTGGGCGTGACCTTGCACAGCTTCTCGCACACGTAGGACTGCACCACGGTCATGCGGTTGGTGGTGAGCGTGCCCGTCTTGTCGGAGCAGATGGCGGTCGCGTTGCCCATGGTCTCGCACGCGTCCAGGTGCCGCACCAGGTTGTTGTCTTTCATCATTTTCTGAAAATTTTAATGGGACGTGTTTCAATTTGAATTGGATTATATAAGAATGCAGACTTCACGCCTTAAGTGGCCATATGGGTGCAAATTTTGCAGACGAACTACGATGAAATCAGAATGACCAGAAACTCTAGAAATAATTTTTATATCATTTCTATCATCTCCTTCCCAATCTACTACTACTACTACTTCTATAATAATTCTTCGCTGCTATTATGTTACAGCTTAACAATACACAAACTATCTTCAAACCAGTTGCTGAAACTTTCACATTCAAAACAATTCAAACACCAATTCACCATTACAAATACTCCTATATACTCTTACCTTAACAGAATACGCAAGCGAGAGCGTGACAGCGAGAGGCAGACCTTCGGGGACGGCCACCACCAGCACCGTGACACCGATGATGAGGTGCTTCACCAGGTTGTTGATGTACGTCGCCTTCCACTCCTTGCCCTCGATCACGAACGTGTGCACGCAGAACTGGATGATGAGGATGATCACCGTCAGCACCGCTATTGTCGAGCCCGCGTAACCGATCTGGAAATGTTATCATTTTTTACTAGCCAACCGATTTTTTAATAACGCTGCATAACGCAGTATATTGAGGTAGCAACACTATATTTTATGATCGGAAGTCGATCATCTTATTGGAGTCAAACTAGGTGAGGGGTTTTTTATCGTGTTTTTTATCAAAAGCAGTGTTTGTATCTCTGTACATGTTCGTTTCGTTTTAGTGCGTGTGTGTAGGCGTATGCGTGTGTTTGTGTGCGTGCGTGTCTGCGTGTCCATATGTACATGTGTATGTGTACGTGTACGCACCTGTATAGCGAGCTTGGTGAGCTTGGCCTGCAGCACGGACTTCTCCTTCTTGTGCGACTCGGGCGCGGGCTTGTCGGCCGGCGCCACGTGGTTGTCGTCGGCGCGCGCGTGGTTGCCGCCCACCGCGCCCGCCGCGTCCTCCGAACCTGACATTACTATATATGTAATATATTTTCTAGTAAGTAGTTAAATTTTTTTGTAGACCGTACGGCGTAAACAGTTTTCATCAAAATAAAAAAAAATACTACTAAATTTATAATCAATAAATTCAATTACATTTAATTAAAATAGTAAACAAAATTAGTAAGTGCATATATAATAAGTAAAACATCAAAATACAAAGTGCGAATAATTTCGTAAATACAATCTAGATAAATAAATACATACACTTATGGCCAAATAAATAGTACAACCAAATTAATAATATTAATAATAAATGCCAATTACTTAGAAATAAAGATACAGTTATACTTTAGTTTAAGTTGTAAAAAAAAATTTGGACACTCGATTTTAATCAATATACTATTAATCAATGATCAAAATATTCGTGTTACATTACATTGCGTGTCAATTGAATTGTTACACACTTTTATACCGAATAAAATATATAATTATTCAGTACAGCTATCACTGTGAAATATCATTAAAATAAAAGTGTAAGCGTTAAAAGACAAGCTTATGAGAATGTCCAGGGCGAGTGCGAGAGGGAGCGAGGGTGCGAGAGGGACAAGCGATCGGACTCACCCGTGAGGCTCTTGCGCTGCGTTCCCTTTTTCTGCGCCTTTTTAGCTTCTGTACGCGCCAATTTCGTCATAATCCAATCATACAAGCATACACATTTATGACAACGATATCGGTTTACATCATGCCAAGACGACAGCAACACGATGCAATTAAATGTGTATGTTTATTTATTCGTTTATCGTCGGCGGCATGGATGTGGGTGCGGCAGGCCGGGGCGAGGGGTGGAGAAAAAAAATTGGATGTCATTGTACGGGTCACTATGTGGAACTAGATCTAAGGGTTGTGTCGCTCGAACACTTGTGCCTTTAACGCCTGTACTCAAACGCCGACCAAATTTAAGTGTGGCTTAATTAATTGAGTGGAAGAATTTTAACAGATTTCTATTATAAGCTACCGTATATAAATTTGTTTTGCTTTTTAGTACAATGGCATGTTTTTTACCTTTGTTGTATAATTAATTATAAAAATACATATATAGTATTAATGATAACAATTTCTTAACAATATAATAAATTATGTGGTCAATATTTTTGGCAGAAAGTGTTCGAGCGGTAGCTAATTGCATTACAATGTATGCATTATTTATCGTTTTAAATATAATTTTAAAACTGAAACGAGATTATTTTATATGGATAAGTTTATAGTTTGTACAGTCAAATACAGAAGTTTATTAACGAATTCAAATTTATTAAATAATTATACTTGTAATGAAGATAAAAATCATCCCTATTCTTTTTATGTCGACACGTTATATAATACACAATGTGTTCATCAACTATTGCATTTGTCTGTACATCTAGGGGTTGTCTAGTACTACGGGGTTCAAGACACGGGGTACAGGGGGCCATGCTGACAAGACAAAAATCAGGCTTTTAGTCACGACACGGAGGTTGCAGTGTGACCCTCGCCGGAACATAAAATAATCTCATGTAGGTAGGTTGTATTGGTGACACTAGAATTTTTTACTGGTAACATTTATTTCTTATAATATACTTTATTTTTAACTAGCCAAAGCCCGCAGTTTTGTTAGGGATTAACATGTAATAATATTAAAAGCAACTGAAATAGAAGGAAATTGCAAAAGCTCATGGACTGTTTCAAAGGGTCATTGATAATTAATTATGTGTTAGGGGACTATTTCTAATTATTTTCTTTTATCTAACGGCGGGAAAAGGGCAAAGGTTCGCCTGATATTAAGCAACTAGAAAGATAAAGGTATTGAGACAAAAGGGAATAAAGGGGAGGCAGGGGAAAAATGGAAATCGAATTGTTTCATAGTAAGTATCACCAATACAACCGACATGTTCCCACTGGGACGGTGTGGGTGACGTCACTAGCACTAGACAGACCAGGGTGTAACGCTAGTGCATTCAGTCATTTGAGATATTTAATATATACAAAATTATATAAAAATCGAAAAACTATAATAATGTATCAGTTAACTTTCTTCTAATAGTCAAAAAAATATTTGTATTTGTATAAGTTTAAAATAAAAATATCTTGAAAGTAAATTTAGCATCACTAGAAAATTTTAATTTTAACGTTATGCAAAATAAAACAATTTATATTATTAATGGGGTCTAACTGAGGAGGTCATTCTCATGCACAGCTACCGCGAGAATCTGTTACCGCCTCATATCTCCTCCATAATTATAGTAAAATTAATACATACTGCACTATCGCATCACCCGGCCTTCACTAAAACTAAACAAGCAAGTCGTATCGATGCTCAGCGCTGTCTGTCTGTCTGTGCCACTCATTGAGCATATGGTCTGATACGCTAAACTATTATCGATGCAATTATTTTAATGGGGCGTTCCTTTGAATGGCAATTTTATTATTTCTTTACTTGCACTTATATGTTGCATACATTTGTTGATATATTGATTTTATGTTAATAATACATCATATTATACAGTGTGCTAAAAATAGTGTCAACTATGCAGTAAAAGCATTAT
>DWAJ01004010.1:0-13703 GCA_018238005.1 Eurema mandarina
GCCTATGTTTTATCTCAGGCTCTAGACCATCTGTGTACCAAATTTCATTACAATCGGTTCAGTAGTTTTGGCGTGAAAGCGTAACAGACAGACAGACAGACAGACAGACAGACAGACAGAGTTACTTACGCATTTATAATATTAGTATGGATAAAATATATAAAGCTGAAGAATTTGTTTGTTTGTTTGAACGCGCTAATCTCAGGAACTACTGGTTCGAATTGAGAAATTATTTTTTTTATGAATAGACAATTTATCGAGGAAGGCTTTAGGCTACATAACATCACGCTGCGACTAATAGGAGCGAAGAAATAATCGAAAAATAAATCAACGGGGATGGAGTCGCGAGCAACAGCTAGTATACAATAAACTACACAAATTTTACTTAGCTCTGTTAATTAGGGTTCTGAAATTTATCACGTATTTCCTTTCTGGTTCAACCGATTTAGATGATTATTTTTTGGTTTCGCATGTGCTTCCCTTTTAGTTTGATTTTAATTTCCTCTCCTTGACTTTATGAACTGGAATCTTTTATCCAAGAACTTTTTAATTTAAGTTAAAAACTCAAGTCCTTGTGTGAGCCAATTCTGTAGGATTGCAACTTAGTCTAACACATGGTGCCCTAAGTTTAATGCTTAATTCGCTTAAGAGTTCGTCTCTTCTTCCAAACCAATAAACTTAACAGAAGGTTAGGCTATAAATCCAGATATTTACAGTCTTGAGTCCAATGTCAAAACTTTGAAGGAAGACTGATTTTGACAGTACTTCTTAGTTCTTATTTCTTATATAAATATAAAATGCTTCCTTTTAGCAGAATGGAAGATGATCTGATCTTTCAATAAGTGTTCATATTTTTTTTGTTTTTGAATTCATTCGATCGCTTTCAATTGTTTTACTCATAGTGTTTCCTTTATTTTATAATTAGGGAAAAAGATCCATAGTTATATTTCTCAATCATTATTACTTGCTTGTTGAATTGTTCAGGCTTACTCTTGTTTTTTTTTCATATACTTATAGGAACTTATATTAGGTCATGGATGGCTTTATAATTATCTAATATTCACGTGCACTTGTAATCATATGTAAACTTTTTGAAGGTTTCTTTGTTATATAAGGAACCAGAACGGTCATTACAACCTATCTACTATAGGCACTTGTACTTTCGAATTCTCACCTGCGCTCAGTTGGACAGCTTACAAGTGCTGAGAGTCATAGAGCTGAATCTTATTATTTTATGCTCTTATATCGTTCTAGATAGGTCACCTGGTGATTCAAATGACCCATATTTTTTAACATGGGCCTGTAGTCTCTATTTGATTTTCACTTTAATTTTAATGTTGACTTTGTCTTTGACTTTACTTTTACTTTGTCTTATTGCTATAATGATCTGACGTTTAAATCTAATGAATAAGTAAGAAAACTTACGTACAATTCTATATCTTCATACAAGTAACCAAAAAGTTCATTACAACCTAACTCATATCATTTTGGAATCCTTAAGACCAGTACAGCTTAATGCGGAGTCAAACGTCGGACGTCGAACGAGCCAATAAATCATCTGCGCAGGCGCAGCCCGCCCCCTGATTTAATATTGTCATAATAATAAAAACGTGCGTTAACGCACCACAGACCATATAAGGGTAGATGCGGTAGTGTTCCAATTTCAAAAATTTTAACCAACTGACCTTTACATCGGATGGCCACCTCTTTGGCACCTATGTTATAAAAAAAACAATTTAAAAGGAAATGTAGATGGTAAAGCTATGACGTGACTTTGACATCCTGCTTCCTTTTTAGCGCAAGCCTCGATATTCATATTTGCACCTTTTTATTTATAACTAAAAGAGTTTCATGACGATTTTTCTCTGTAGAAACTTGTTTTTAGATGCGGTAAATTGTGTTGTTTGTATACAATAACGATTCAAATATTTTACTCTATGGTCTCATTGACTAAAGATATGTCTTATTTTTTTCGATAAAGAACCAAGTGAGGCCAATGTCTCTCTTTTCACATATCAAAGCGACAGTTCTGTTTAAATACTCTATGGCCGGCATCACAGACGTTTTGCGTCTGATGACCTTTTTTGCCCCATCGGTAAAGCTTTTGACACCTGCGATAGCGGCATTAATTTGCCCCGGGGTGGCTGCATCAATAATACTTAGTGTCCCTACTCCTTTAATGAGGAGTAACCAATTGACACGTTACTTTCTATAAAGTGGAGTTTTATTAAATTTTTTCTAGAACATTCTTCGTAACAAAGTTGACCCATAGTACCCATAGTTTAAGAGTAGTAATGGATGTACTACGATTTTAGCTGCATAGTTTTTGTTACCGGGTAGTAATAACGGGATAAATGTAGCCTAATTGAATAATATTTTTGACTTTGACTTTGACTTTGGATTAAAAGTTATTTTTTTTAATCTATAGTCTAACAAACTGTTTGCCAATCTTTAGTTCAGTCCATTTACGGCCAAATACTCATACGCAAATTAAATTTAAGCACGCCTTACGCACTCGTAATTTTGATAGAATTGTATAGCAAACTGTTAAGTTTGTTTAGCTTGGTTGAAGTTGTATAATAAAATAAAATAAAAAAAAAACACTTTATTGACCAAAAGCATTACAGGAAAAGGCTACATTATAAAAAAAGTTGTACTTAAATTTAAGTTTCGTTTCAGTGTATTGGGTGACATAATGAACTTTCTCATTTATAAAATTAGTAGCATTTATAAGATGAACCTTACTAATAAATAGCTTGATATTAAGTATTCCTTGTAGTTATTATGAGTTTGTGAGAATATGAGTGTTTGTTTCTCTCATAGATTTGCCTAAAATTTCGCACGCAGGTATATTAAACAATCGACAAACATACTTTTTATCCTGGGATTGTCCCGATAATGAGTACGCGGACGCCTATAACACTTCTCATGAAAATTAGATCCATAACAGGTGTTATATCTTAGTTAGTATATATAGTAAAAACTAACCACACGCATTGGCAAGATCAGTATCAAGTAGTTTTAAAAATATTTACTTTTGTCTTAGTTATAGACTGATCTGAATAAAGGGCTTCATTTATTAGATATTATTTCATTTAAGACGTATTTTTCGTACTGGCAACATTTTTTCCAAAAGAATGAAAACGTCATGCTACTAAAAAGACGTAAGCTGATCCATTTTACCTGTTTAAAAATAATAATTTCATTCCACCTGTTCTTTCATTAATAAGCAAGACCATTAGTGTACATAATTACATTCGCTCGCCCTCACAATGTGACTTGCTTAAAATATCAATTTCTATTTTTAGTTAACTTAAATTTGTATTAAAACTTATTAAGTTCAACTATATGCTCATATGTATGTATGTATGTATGTATGTTTATATTCTATACAATATGTTATTAAATAACTTGCCTATCGCCGTCTGATTTACCTTTGTTCTTTTCTTTTTACTATCTTTACTATCGGTTGCCTGGAAGAGATCACTCTTAAATGATAAGGTCGTACTTTAATTGTATACATTGTAACAAAGTGTTAATAAATAAATAAATAAAGAAGTTATAATAAGTACTAGTTGGCCCGACGTGACTTAGTTGCTTAGACTCTGTAGCTATCCTATCCAAAATATTTGTTAGTATAAAGAGTCATCCTCGTACGTTCAGCAATATCCTTAAAAAATAATTATGTAAATCGGTTCAGCTGTTTTCGAGTTATGTACAACGATTTGCGATTACTTTTTATATCCTTACCTAATATTAAACAAAGTCGTTTTCTTCTGTCCCTATGTATGCTTAAATGTTTAAAACTACCCTAAATATAATACATGCATAAATAGTTACTGATAAAATGCCAATTTTCTCTTCCCGCCCTATATCCTTACTGTTTTTTCTTCCCTTCATCCCTTAAATTCCTTTTTCCCCTACTTTTAAGGTCAGGAACGCCTTTACGCGAGTTAGATTTCCGATGGTTCAAAGACGAAGATGATCGTTTAGTTACCTTCATAATAAAAATAACAAAACTCATCATATCACTAATGAGTTTGGGAATACCGTTTAGTCGTGGTCAGATTAGTTCCGGCGGACTTAGATGGATCGCGGTTTCAATTTTTGTGACTCAAATCGCCCGGAATGTGATGAAGTATTGCCGTGTCGTGATATGAGTTGTCACATTAATGCCTAAGAAAAAATCATTTAGTAGTAGCAAGCCATGGCTTCGTACGGGTTTTATAAAAGTACTAGCTGAGCCCGCGACTTCGCCCGCGTAGAAAATTGACTTCGGGCAGCATTTTTGAAAACGCCTAACCCGCGCCAACAAACGTTCAGCAAGTTCAACGTGATTCTTTAAATTGCCATAACTTTTTTATTTATCAACCGATTGACATGAATTAAACACTAAATGTTAAGTGAAGCTTACCACAATATATAATTGTAAACCCCATCTAGATAGAATAAGCTGTTTCTGAGATTAGCGTGCACAAACAAACAGACAAAAATTTCAAAAATCATTGTTTTGGGTTCTATTGCGTTAATAAAGGTCTCCTATAATATTTTTTCTCACATATCTTCCATGTACAGACAGCGACTCGTTACATTTTTATTATATGTATAGATAAGACCATGGCCTATATCCGATTTCTACAGACCAAAAACCCCACTGTGTTCCGTCTTAGCAGCGGGTAGGGGTCACGGGTACCTTCGCTAACTTTTCCGCTTATAAATAATGTTTTTATTTTATTTCAGTGTTTCAGTCGACTTAAAAAAGAGAGGCCTGGGGTGTTTGAGTCCAAAGTATTCTTCATAGCCGGTGACTGTAGCGAAATTGGTTTAGGTATGTATTATTTATTTATTTACTTATCAATAGCCCGTTCGTTCCCGGAATAATACCGGGATGCAAAGTATAAATATAGCCCATGTTACTCAGTGATAGTGTTATGAATTAGCCGATAGCGAACATGTTGCCAGTATTTGAGAATTTCCTTGAATTTGGGTAAATTTTGCACTACTGAACATAATATAATAATCAAAATAAAAAAATAAATATAATAATCTTTAAAACGTTACTTACTATACTGTTAATTTTACATATAGATTTTTTTTTATTTATTCAAAAATGTTTTTAGGAAGAGAATATTACCCTTCGGGGTCGGTCTTAAGTTTCTTAACATCATGTATAGCAAAAGCCGTGTATTTCGACACTGCCAAGGTAATCAAAACCTACTTCCCGTTGACCTAGAACTGATATTTGTCAAGTAGCACATACAGACAGACTAAACTAAACATGTGTAACACTCAAACTTTGATTTTGACTTTGACTTTAACGACGATTTTGTCATTTATTTATTTTATTCATCATAAACCAAACTATATAAATGTTTTTAAAAATCCCCTTGTTTTTACAATTTTATGTCTTAACTATCGATACAATATATCCCCCCCTTATATAGTCTATGACACTCACTCACCTACGACACTATTAAATTCGGTTCAGCAGGTCCCAAGAGTACCCCTCGCAATTTAACAATTTAACAAACACACAAACCTTCCATTTTATTCCAGGTATGTCAGAAGAGGACAGAACGCTGATTGTCAATCGCACTAATATAATTTTCCACGTAGCTGCAAGCGTTAGGTCAGTTTGATAACAGTTTAAGATATTTTTACAATACTACCCGCGCCCCGCTGTTTTACCTGCATTTATGCATGTAATATACACATAAACCTTTCTCTTGAATCACTCTATCTGAAAAAAACCGCATGAAAATCGGTTGCGTAGTTTTAAAGATTTAAGCATACATAGGGACAGACAGACGTAACCGACTTTGTTTTATACTATGTAATGATAATGATGCAGTTGCTGTTAAACTTACATTATAATTGTTCGAAATGAAAAACATCCTTTTTGTAGTCGGTTAAAACACTTATTTCGTTTGTAGATTCGACGATACACTTAAAGTAGCGTCGAGGCTTAATCTCAGGGGGACGAAGGAAGTAGTCGAACTTGCGAAGGAAGTGAGGAACTTGGAAGTAAGTGTGGCTTAAGTTACCATTAAGTAACAGTGAAATTAACTATCAGATGAATTATAAACTTAAGTAATGACTTTTATGGCAGACCCACCTAGTTTTTCAATGTTTTGTAATACCATGATTCACAACTTACTGACAATCCACACATAAAGCACACACAAACCCACACGGACATTTAGTATTTGATATTTAATATCAATGTAGTAAACATTCCAACAAGTAACAACAATAATATGTATGTACAGATACTAAATAATATAAGATAATGTTAAAGGAGCCAGTCTTCCACATCACAGGGAAACCTTCAGTGGAAGCTGTGCAAATGTAAATTGTGTAAAGTTTTCAATAAATGTATTTTTATTTTTTATTTTTTTTAAGTGTTACTTTATGTAGCCTAATTGAATAAAGATACTTTTAACTTTGATTATTTCGCATTAAGCAGAAAAATGCTTAACGTTGAATGTTTTAACTACATCTTTCTTCATTCATATATCGAAAACTCTTAAAAGTACTAAGTAATGCTTTTGCTTGATGCGTGCAAATACATGTGCAGTGCCAGAAAATGAACAAATGTTTTTTTTTTAACTTGACATTGATTGAAATGTCACACTATGCTTTGTAATTGAAAAACTAGGCCAATAAGTAAGTAGTAGTTTTATTTGGTAATTTTAAATTTATTAAACTTGAAAAGTTTTAAGCCTTAAGATACAATGCTTTTATATTAAATAAAAATGTCGCAGCCAACTATATTGGTAGATTGTGGGTTCAACCCCCACACTATAAAACACATTAGAAATTTACACTCGCAATTTCTGTAGTTACAGTGTTATTTTTATGTAAAAAAGTGTTTTTATAATATATCTAAATACAATATACAATACAAGCTTTAAAACTAGATTTATAGGCGTTTATTGGCGTTTTGACATACCAAACGTATTTGTCAAAACGCTTATGACGCCTATAACACGGTATTCTTTATATCAATTGGCAGGTTCTCGTTCACGTTTCAACGTCATATGCCAACACGAACAGGGAGAGTATCGACGAGTTAGTGTACCCCGCACACGCCGACTGGCGCGACACGCTGTACGTCTGCGAGTCGCTAGATGACAACACGCTAAAACATCTGACGCCTAAGTAAGCTAATACCATTTCTATTTATCATAACATTTTATTGAAGTACATCTCCGACTGGCGCAACACGCTGTACGTCTGCGAGTCGCTAGATGACAACACGCTAAAACATCTGACGCCTAAGTAAGCTAATACCATTTCTATTTATCATAACATTTTATTGAAGTACATCTCCGACTGGCGCGACACGCTGTACGTCTGCGAGTCGCTAGATGACAACACGCTAAAACATCTGACGCCTAAGTAAGCTAATACATTGCTACAATGATATTATGTAATAGTCTATATGTTATACCCATACAAATCAACCGAAAAAAATGTTCCGCACAGCAGCGGCAGCACACATACATACTGTTATTTTTATTTATACTACGACAATTTCCAGAATACCATAAAAATAAAATAAACTGTTAGTGTAGTAAAGAGTTATTATTTTATCCAATGTGAAGTTATGAGACAGCAAACATCATCACAAACTTCACCATTCAATATATATACTTTTAAATTTATTCAATTAGCGTTGACAGGTGCGAGATTCAAAAAAGTATATTAACACATACAAATGAAGCCATGACAATATGATTTAAAAAACAGCAATGTTTTAATAAAAACCGTAAGTGGGAGTAGGCGGCGCGTAGGTTTTCACTCCTAATCAGGAAGAGGAATTAATCTTTCAAATCTCTGCATCAGCATCAAGTCATATGGGCTATGCTCTGATCATGGGGATTGGGGAATACTATCCACGGTTTCTGTTTTGGGATTTAACTTTTTTTACAAGCTTTGTATGTATGTATGCTTTGTTATATGAATATATTGAAGATAAAAACCCTTGGAATGATATTTCTTAACGCTCGTGGGATGGTGACCTTTTTCATGTATAAATATTACAATAGTCGTTGTTTATATTTACAATTGTATGTTCTTTTTTTAAAAAGAGCGCCTATCAGAGTTTCTTGCCGGTTCTTCTCTGTAGAAACTGCCTTCTGACCGGTGGTAAATGTTTTGTAATACCATGACGATTCAAAAGTGTTACTAAATGTAGCCTAATTGAATAAAGATACTTTTGACTTTGTATATGTGCAAATCTTACAAGGAAGATTTGAGCCACTTCCAGTAGACTTGAGCTTAAATTTGGTATACCTACATAGCTTGGATGACAATACAATAATATGGTACCGTGGAGCTGGATGATTAGGTTGGAAAGTGACCATAGAAACTACGGTCCTTGTGGACCAATCGAGCTGAAATTTAGTATGTCGTAATTTCGTTAACAATACAAAACATTCATGTAGCTGGGCTGATGAAGAGTTGGAAGATGCGCATAGTACAACTAACAAAAATGCTTTAAAAGCTTGTTTTTAAAATATTTTAATACTACATCCTCCATCCAGTCCATAGGTGTGTACTTGTAACGGCTCAGTCAGCACCTTTGTGTGTGTGTGTACAACTTAGTTATAGTTAGTTTTTAAGTTGCTTTTGTGATCAGCCAGTCTCGGTGCGGCTGGCGTACTGTGAGTATAAAATAATAACTAGTGGTGAGATCCTTTATTGAAGACGCCTTATATTCAGCCCCCAATCACCACAAAATACTTTTATAGTGGACTCTACTAGAATTACAGTGAATTTCCTTAATTTAACAGGTACCTAGGCGAGCTCCCCAATACTTACGTGTTCACGAAACAGCTGGCCGAGCATGTTGTGTATGAGCAGAGAGGGAAGCTTCCCATCATCATCATGAGACCATCTATTGGTACGTTACTATCACCTATCTATTTAACTGGGGATAGGTCTCTTTGGGGCTGACTGGGTGGGTACCCCCACAGTGCCAGACATTCTACCGCCTGAGCGTGCGCGAATGTCACTGTGCTCCGGTCTGAAGGGCGCTGTAGCCAGCGAGATTACGGGGCTGATGAGTCTTAACATCTTGTGTCTCAAAGTGGGGAGCGTCGGTGTAGTGCACCCGCCCGGAGTTGGCTTTAGAGCAAAGTTCCGGGTGGCACTGCATCCGTTATGGGCTGGCGTTGCTCTTACCATCAGGAGTGCGTCCAGCTCGTCTCCCCGCTTCAGAATATAATGAACTATCCAACACATCAATATTTTTTTCAATTTGAACCAGTAGTTACTAAGATTAGCGCGTTTAAATAAACAAATAAACTCTTAAGCTTAGTGTATTATAATCAGCCGCGCCTCGCGTTTTTACCCGCATTTATGCATGTAATAAACACATAGACCTTCCTCTTGAATCACTCTAGCGGATAAAAACCGCATGAAAATCGGTTGCGTTGTTTTAAAGACTTAAGCATAAATAAGGTCAGAGTCAAACAGATTAAAGTGACTTTGATTCTTTTCTGTATTCTGGAACTATAAATTGTTATTGTTATATATTATATTTGTTTTAATATGTAAAACAAATGATTAGGCCCTCTCGCGACTGCGTTATCGGGCTTTAAAAAATTGAAAAAAGGAAGGAGTAATGACAATAATTTACTGCGCACTTGAGGGCTATATAAAATTCACAAAGCAAAACTATAGCGCGATGTACGTGCATACTAGCGACATCTAGCGGCGAAATTGGAACTAAAACAGCTGAACGTGGTCTTTTATTGAAAATTTTAATGAACATTACGTCAATTATTTAAATACATAGTATTATTCGGAGCAGATGGACGAAAAGAATAATCAAGACAGTGAAAACTATTGCAATATTAGTTAATTAGTCGAACCTCCTTGGTTTATTAGAATGTTTAAATTCAAACTTAAAACAATTGTGTGGAATTTGTCAGTTGCTATAAAAACGTCAGCATTGTGAAAATAATCAGATATTGGATAATCAATAATAGAGAATATACGCCGTGAACATGTTACTCTGAAGTTTTACTTATTAAGAACCAAAGAAAGAGCCATCATGAAGCAAACAATCATTACCTCGGCATCACTACAACTACTACGACGTCACTCTCTGCGACATATAATATAAAAAAAATAAACATATAACAAATATTGTGTCTGTGTAGTCGTTTAACGATTTTTTTATTTGTAAGCAATTTTTATTATTAAATAATAATAAAAATTAAATAATAATAAAAATTGCTAGAGAAATCTCTATCCTTATGATATGCCCAGTTTTTTCCAACTTTCCACTGATATTTTGCACCTGGTCGCAGCGTGATGTTATCTATGTATAAAAGAAATATTATAAAAGAATTACACTATTTATAACTCAAGAACGACTGATCTAATTTGGCTGAAATTGGTGGGGATGTAGTTTAGAACCAGGAGAAGGACATTTATGATACTTTTTATCCAGTTTCCAGGGCAAAATAGTGGTTTATCATCATTACATAGTATAAAACAAAGTCGCTATCGCTGTCTGTCTGTCCCTATGTGTGCTTAAATCTTTAAAACTACGCAACGGATTTTGATGCAGTTTTTTTTTAATAGATAGAGTGATTCTTAAGGAAGGTTTATATGTATAATACATGCAGAATAATGCAGAGAAATACTGATAAATTCAGAGGTTTCTAATGTGATGTCGTGAATAAGAACGTTTTTTTGCGCTTATATTGCCAACGCTGGCTAAACCCTACGAGATAGACCAAAATATTGTACTACAGTATTGTCCACCTTAAAAAGTTCTACAAAAAAGTCCGCGATGGTATATGTCTATCTCTTAGGTATAACCCACCATAACCATTTTTAATCCTTTACTAATAAATGGTTTATTTACGAAGTGATTTTAAACTATACAGCATTAATCCTTATCCAAATAAGTACCTTAATGTAAATAAATTGTGCATTTATTATAGATCAATATGCTTTTTACAGCATGTAATTTAAGTGAATAGTTCCGAAGATATTACAAATTTAAAATGCAGGGACGGGTCGGGTGTCGGGTTGAAATAAAAGCTGTGAACGTTGTGTATGAGGACATTCTGTAATTGCACCCGTGTGAAGCAGGGGCGGGTCGCTAGTTGATAATATTTATAAGTTAATAACAATAAATGTAAAGCAAGACGCAACTGACATGGAACAACAAAACACACTAGACAGCCAAGCGTAATGTTCTGTAGTTAAGTATAGTTGTTAATTATAAAGAATCATCAAAATATTTGAATTTTTTTAAATAAAGTTTAGTACCTATCCTAACAAAAATTGCATTTAATAATATCCAAAATCTGCCTATTGCCTTAGGCGGAACAAAGTTCGCCGGGTCAACTACTATAGTTTCCCCGTTGTGTAATAGTTGTTCCTGAGATAGGCACGTTCAATCTAACAAACAAACACTTTAGCTTAAAACTATTGATATCTAAATCAGGTAGATGCGTAATTAACTGAAACTATATAGTTAAGACGTAAAAGATTTTTAAAATCGTCATCAAGTCGTCTTTAGTCGAGTCAGTCAATCGTTTCTTTTTGCCCTTCGTAAAGTGATAGTGAACTTTACGAAGAACCTCGACGAATCTTGGAGCAATCGGAACGGCGCGAATATGCGCTCTCGAATGAATTTTTCATTTCCTGGACACTTATTAGCTAATTTACTATCACAATCAAACATTAAACCACTTTATCTTGACTTTTTTTATGTGAAACATGTATAGCGGTGGTATAAAACTGATCGTTGGCGTGGCGACAAATACTTTTTTGACATACTTCAGTTATCATCGACCAGTCGTCACAGCGATGTCGTCAGAGGACACAGCGAACATTACTATATATACTACTAGCTGTGCCCGCGACTTCGCCCGCGTAGAAAAGTGACTTTGGGCAGCATTTTTGAAAATGCTTAGGTAACCCGCGCCAACAAACGTTCAGCAAGTTCAACGTGATTCTTTAAATTGCCATAACTTTTTTATTTATCAACCGATTGACATGAATTAAACATTAAATGTTAAGTGAAGCTTACCATAATATATCATTGAAAACCATCAATCTAGATAGGATAAGCCATTTCTGAGATTAGCATGCACAAACAAACAGACAAACAGACAAAAATTCCAAAAATTATTGTTTTGGGTTCTATTGTGTTAATAAAGGTCTCCAATAATATTTTTTCTCATATATCTTCCATGTACAGACAGCGACTCGTTACGTTTTTATTATATGTATTGATTACAGAAGTTACTCATTAAAAGAATGGAGTTGTCGCAATTTTGAATATAATTGTAATTTTTTATTGTATTTTGCGTTTAATGAAAATGTATAATTTTGTTATAAATAATCATTATTTAATGAAAAATATTTATCATTTCATTGTTCCGTATCTAATTACTGTCGTAATATGTTCCTCTGCATATAACTTGTACTAATAATTTCGATGTTTCACCTCTGCCAGGCGTCCCGTGACGGCTCACAATTTTTAGAATTAATCTTTTTTTTCATGGCATAGTTTTTGGACTCTGAGACGCAAAATAATGATTCATGCAATTCTTATTTATAATCGGTGCAGTTTTTAAGATCCAAAGTGTAAAAAATAGAACTTTATAACCAAGACGCTTTCCGTCTGTCCGTCTGACACCGGGCTGTATCTAATGTACCGTAGTAGAAATAGTTCCTTTTTTTGATGTATCTCTGTTGCCTCTATAACAACAAATACTAAAGTATGCAGTATAAAATAAATATTTTAATTATTAAAATTTGTTAGAGCGAAAATAATAGCGTAACTAACAAAATATTTTAAAACGAATATTTTACGCGGGTAAAATCTAGTACACAGATAAATTAGTTATTTCATTACCTTAGACCTTGACTTAGTCTTTGCCTTTGACTTTGACTTTGACTTTGACTCTGATTCTGACTCTGACTCTGACAATGACACTGACTCTGATTCTGACTCCAACTTTGACTTTGACCTACCATACCATTAACTTCGGTTAAAGTACAAGTTACCCGACAGGTGCGGCTCGCGCTCCGCGAGCAGCTATCGCACGCGATCCAGTGCGCTTCCTACAGCCTCCTCAGGGACCTGGAGCACAAACTCCTCTGGGACTCAATCAAGCTGGCGACGTACGGGAGGGAGTTCAACGGCCTCAGACTCAACATATGGGTCGCCATACCGATGCCAACCAGGAAGTTGAAGCCCATCGAGCCGGAAAGGTAATTTGATGGCGATGTAGCATGTAGCGACTGCTACTAATGCGCCGAGTTCTGAATCGCGCTTATGATATTTGTTCGAGACGTGTATATATACAACTTGTGGACATGGTACTGTAGCGACCGCTACTAATGCGCCGAGTTCTAAATCGCGCTTATGATATTTTTTCGAGACTTAGCCTACAGTAAAACCAGCTTAAGACGATTTGTCAGGGTACAGGAGCTACAAAAAACACGTCTTAAGCGAGAAAGCGTATAGCGTATTATGCCGGATAGGGAAAATAAAATGTACTGCATAATACATACTTCCATATTAATATTATAAAGGCGAAAGTAACTCTGTCTGTCTTTCCATCACGCTAAAACTACTGAACCGATTAGAACGACATTTGGTACACAGATGGTCTAGAGCCTGGGGAAGGACATAGCCTCCTTTTTTTTTAAATCAACCCCCA
>DWAJ01004011.1:0-13698 GCA_018238005.1 Eurema mandarina
AAGAAGTTCTTTATTAGCATACAAATATTTATTGTTAGTAATATATGTCGCAGAGAGTGACATCGTAGTAGTTGTAGTGATGCCGAGGTAGTGATTGTTTGCTTCATGATGGCTCTTTCTTAGGTTCTCAATAAGTAAAACTTCGGAGTATCATAATAACGGCGTATAATCTTCCCCAATACAAATAATCCAATATCATTATTTTCACAATGTTGACGTTTTTTATAGTAACTAACAAATGCCACACAATTATTTTAAGTTTGAATTAAAACATTGTAATAAACCAAGGAGGTTCGACTAATTAACTAATATTGCAACAGTTTTCACTACCTTGATTATTCTTTTCGTCCATCTGTTCCGATATGTATAATACATACATAAATACAAGTAGAACCGCGGGGCAAGGCCAGTTTAGAATAAAGCAAATGTAACATTACTTTAAGGATGTAGGTTAAAGAGGTCAGTCCTCTCGCAGCAAAAACTGAGCGCATTCAATTTATTTCGTGTGTAGGTATCATTGTATGTTAATTTCCCGTGAAAATGTAGACGGTAAAACGATGTGTTTTGCAAACAATTGCACTTGCTGTATTTAATAATAATATACTTGGACATGCACTACACTACACTACAGGTTTGTCTGTATAGTTCGCGTTGTAAGGCAATACCGGGATGAAAATGTACTATGTGTTGGACCGGGTTAAAAATTAAATATATTGAGCAGTTTTGACGTGAAATTGCGACAAATGTTGTATTTAAATAAATACATAATTCAAAAAAAAGTCCACGCGGACGGAGTCGCGGGCAGCAGCTAGTGTTCCACATGTTAAAGTTAGTCCGATTTACTTAAATTAGATTAAGATATTGAGTTTTCGGTGAAGAATAACCGAATTAATATTTTTAATAATTTCAACGTATGATTAGTTATAGATGCTTTAATACGCGTATATCTTCCCAGCTATAGCTATAAAGCCTTAGAATTAAGGCGCGCCCTTGCGATGAATAAGCGCTTCTAATCGATACTCTTAAGGTGTGTTTGGACACAGGATTTGGGATAACGTTTTATTTTCTGCCTTCCAAACTGGTGGTAAATGGTTATTTTGTAATACCATGACGATTAAAGTGTTACTATATGTAGCCTAGTACAATTTTTTTTCTAATTTACTTTAAAATTTAACTAAAAGCATTTAGCATTCGGGCAGATTAGACATTATTATTAATCCCCCTTTTAGATGATTTTTAGAAGAACAGGGAAACTATGAGTACACCTATGAGTAATATTTATTAGTTTGAACGAGGCGAGACTTTATTTATTTATTTATTTATAAATTCTATATTACGGTTTAACATAACATATACAACTAGACAATATATACTATACATTACATCCATACACAAATATACATATTATTACAGTAAATACGACTAACTATTGAGAACTATGAGGATGAGATAGAGCAGACAATACAAACGAAATTGAGGTTCCTTACAAACATTCAAATTGAAATCATTCTAAAATGAACGAGTGAGTATACGTATGTAGACAATTTCGTATCATAGATCGACAATCAATCAATAGTATCGTAGTAGCGAGATGCTTACACTGACAGATGCTTCGTGATCTACAATAATTGTCGTAATAACGATGTTCTAGTATTTATTGTTATAATATAACTAGTTGTGCCCCGCAATTTTACTTGCGTAATTTCTGTTCCCGGGGCAATACTGGGATGAATAGTATCATATGTGTTAATCCAGAGTGTATGCCACATATCGACAAATTCATTTAGTAGTTTTAGCGTGACAGAGTAACGAACATCATAATATTAGTGTCGGGGTTAGTCTGTCTAGACTTGGGCTAGGCTAAGGCGTAAAGGGAAGGCTAAAAGCTCCTAACTAAGCAAATTATATGACTATAGTTACTTTTGTTAATTGAATATTTAAAGCTGAAAAGTTTATTTGAACGCGCTCAACTCGGGAACTAGGGGTTCTAATTGAAAAAATATTTTTGTGTTGGTTAGTCCATTATTATCGAGGAATGCAGGCTATATAAAATCCCACGACCCATAGGAGTAAAGCATCAGAGAAATGTTGAAAAAAACTACAACGGAATTTTCAATCATTTTTTACTGATGCTCCAGGAAAATTAAAAAAAATCCTATGGATAACAAAAAACATCGTACACAGAGTAAATTTGAAAGTTAGATATCAATATCCCAAAATAGCTTTATTCTGATTTTATTCAAATCTAAAAATTCACATCATAGAATATACTGCACACTGTTCCATATATTTTTAACTATGACAAGGTCGTTCGAACATGTTATCGTAACCCACATATAATATGCTAACTATAAATTTCCTGGTGCAAATATCTAGTACATTTTCATTTTAGCTGACGCAAGTAACAGTTTTAGTTATGATGTTGGATATTCGCTTTGTTTACGGATGTGGTGAGCGTTAATATAGCCAATATGGCCAATATGACCAAAATTATGGCCAATATATTTGGTGAATTTATGTAATGTAATATAAATAAAACAAAAGCTGGTTCGTTACAACAATTATAACTTAATAACTCGAGATCGGCTAGACCAATTTTTAATAGTTTTTGATTCGTTGGAATTGCTCCGCACCAAAAAGCAGAATACATCTTAAACATTTGTAAGAGGTCGAAGTTTATATGAAAGTCCACGCGGAAAGTCCAAAGCGAGTAGCAAATATAGCCAACGTTATGGCTAATATTTTTAGTCAATATATCCAAAGATTATAGTGCCAAAATAAGGTCCAATATTATCGTTAGCCAGTATAGCCAGTATGTCAAGTCAATACGGTGAATTTAGCTAATAGGCTAGCCAACAATATAGCCAATATGTCTAGCCAATATAGCCAATATATTAAAGAATTCAAGTCTATAAAGAACGTTTACGTAGGTAGATAATTTATATTTGCAGTGATGTCATATTACTAAATAGGTTTAATCAACTTTGTTTAACATATGTAATTGAAAATGCGCTCTTAAAAGACGTCTAGATTCGTTTAAGAATATAAGACTCTAAGAAAGGATCCTTCAGATAATGACTTTTTATTTAAAAAGAAAATAAATCCGTGCTACTTAAAAGTTTAAGTGTACATAAACTTTCACTTCAGTTTTGTTAACATTAACGATATTGAAAGTCGAAATATTTTGGGTCCTTTTATTAATATAACGAGTCCTTAACGGTTCTCCGTCGAATGTACCTGGGATGTAATGCAGAATTATTGTTCGAAGTTAATAATAATAATAATAATCATCATCATTTATTTTCTCTTTACAAAGATAACATAAATATTACACACACATTAACAGAAATAACATAATAACAATAAAATACCTATTATTATAGTATTACAAAAAACGACCTTACCAATTCTCCTATTACCCCGAGACTACACAGAACATTATTCAGTGACGATTTAGTCTAGATGTAAAATAGACATTTTTTAATAAAACTAAAATCAGATAAAGAACATGAGATATTACTTAGCATCTAATAAGCAACTTCACAATAAATAATCTTTTCTTCAAAGTCAAAGTCAAATTCAAATACATCTATATTCAACTAGGCTACATAAAGCAATACTTTAGAATCGTCATGGTAATAATAAACACATTTTTCTATCGGTTCCAACAGTCCCTATGATTTTTGTTACACCGATTTATCTGGAACCAAAAAGAAACATTTCATAACATTTTTTTTGCACAAGGGGGATTAAAGGGGACTTTTCACAATTGGTTTATAAATAGTATTCTGAACATTCGTACCAATTTTGAACAGACTTCAAAAAAAGGAGGACGTTCTCAATTCGACCCGTATATTTTTTTTCCATGTTTGTTACGCGATAACTCCTCCAATTACGAACCGATTTGAACAAATCTTTTTTCGGCGTATAGGTAATACCTCAAAGGTGGTCCCATTTAAATTTAATAATAAAAAAACAACCTCCAAGCGTGGAAAATTGGGGATGAACTTTTTTATACGCAATATCTCCGCCGATTATGAACCAATTTGAATGAAGTCAGTTTTTTTTTAAGTTAATTATTAGCTTTATGAGAATTTATTTATTTATTTTTATTTATTTATTTATTTATTTGCCAAAGGTTTACAAGGAGTAATAATCAATAATGGCGACAAAATCTTTCAGAGTTAGAACTGATCCCTAGCTAGATTACTAAAATAATCTGTGTTAAGGGATCAGTTCCGCTTCCTTCATATTTACTTTAGAGTATTAATAAACTCTAATGTACAGTATTTTAAAAATAATCAATTGGCAATAACAGAATACTTATAATAATAAAAAAAAAAGTGGGAAAAAATCTAGACAGGCATTATTAAAAAAGAATTATTGTAACCTTACTTCTATTTAAAGGACTTATTTGACTGAACTGATAGTTGTTCTTTTAAAATGAAAAGGTACTAACAAAAGTTGTATTTTATATTTCTCGTCATACTAAAATATGCTCTCAACTTAAAATTTGGGACATTGTCAAATCTTACTATCTTATCAAACTTGGTATGTTTATTCTCTTACGAAAGAACTTAAACTGGACTATATTTTAAAGTACTTTAAGAAGAAATTAGTATTAATAATAGGACTTTCTATATGAATTTTCATTTTCATGAAAATCTTCTTCTAATAAAGCTTAATATATATAAATCTCGTGTCAAAATGTTTGTCCTCAAAGGACTCGTAAACCACTTAACAGATTATAATAAAATTCGCTCACCATGGGCGATTCGATGCAACTTGATAGATAGGATAGTTTACATCTTAATTTATTACATGCATAATATACCCGAGCAAAGCCGGGGCGGGTCGCTAGTAATATTATAGGTATATAAATAACGTGTCACGTTGTTTGTCCGCGATTTACTCCTAAACTACTGAACCGATTTTAAATTAAATTTGCACACCGTGTGCAGTTTGATCTAATTTGAAAATAGAAAAAGGATAGGAAAGGTAACGGGAACTTTTAAACCGCAGGACGAAATAATTAACTAGTTTAGTTAAATAAATTTTTTGTTATTCTTAAAATATTATTACTGTAAATAAATGTTCTATGAAAGATAAATTCTGTTGTTTTTTCAAATGATGATCATTTATGCTATAGATATTTTCGCTGCTCTCTAAGTGGCTTCCGATTTTCATTTCTGTTAACTGAGACATCTGATGGAAAGCAGTCGTCACCTTTATGGGTATAAGTACATGTCACACGGGTCTGGACAGTTGTAGATCTTTTGTATGTACTTGTTTTAATTGTATTTATACGTTTATTCAAACAATTCGATTATTAAATGCATATATGTAGGTATAGACGTATAACGCATACTGATAGTCCGTTATAATCGATCCGCCGTAAGTTATACCAATTATATTGCTGCTATAAGAAATTACCCTATTTATTTATTTCAATGTATGTATAATTAACACGGTTATTCACCAGTTACGCTAATTATAGACATTACATTCATACATCTATCTCGCAAAACTTCAAACATACAGACAATATAACCGACCATTTATCAGCAAAAAAATCTTGCTAAATAATATAATTGTGGAAAAATTTAAACCTACGAAAAACATAAGAATCTTGATGCGACGCCCTGCGGTGACGTTCTACGTAAGTAGACAAAATTGTCTACTTTGAACTTCATTTTGCGTGCTCATATTTCGGTTCTAGTTATAATTCTATGGATAGAGGCATTTAATGCGTACTACTAAAACGCTAATCAAATTTGAATACGAGTCCAGTCTTTCTTTCCATCTTTCGAATTGCGTTTAGTATGAAATAGTTCGATTGCGCCATAAATATGGAGTCAGTTAATCATAATTAAACTACAATTATAAATAACTTCGTCTGCAGTTTCTGGTTTGTTTCACGCTAAAGATAATATTGAGAGCTACTACTTATATGAGATGAATGATCGGTCTCAATTATTTGATATAAAACTGATTAATGTAGAAATTATTTTTAGTAACAAGTCCATAGATCAATCTTTATGTAACTATCCCACATATTAATCTAAGTATTAAACACAAATTTATGTGGAACAAGACTTTTTATGATTATTATCAATAATATAATAATAATATTGTTTATAAGACGACGGCTCTGTTAATGGAAAAATCTTTTTACGGAGACATTCCCTTATAGTAAACTTGTTAATTTAATTTTAATTTAAAACACTTTATTGTACATAAAGAAAAAACAATCACAGCAAACAAATACAAGGAAAACTTAAATTATTATGCACAAAAGGCGACCTTATTGCTACGTTTCAATCTCTGCCAGGCAACCTGAGAGGTACGGAAAATGTTAAAAGAAAAAACAAATGTATATATAAATAAAATTTAAAATATATAATCATAATCGATAAACTACGTAAAATACATATATAAAACTTTTGACTAAAAGTACAATATATTTTAGTCCGAGTATGACATCAGCTAAAACTAGGGATAAAAATGCCTGAGAGAGAATATTATGGTTAAACCAAACAAAAATAAATTAAACTGTTTTATTTGCATATTTCATAAACTCGTATTAATTTTCCTACTTCCCTGATGATAAGTTTATTAAATATTTAATTTAATAATGTTATTTATCCTTTACCTACACATTATTTATTTAATGTGGTTTTGACGTTATGTTAAACAAACAGACTTTAATTAATATCTCTCTCACATATTTGGCGACCGCTTGGCGCAGTGGTAGCACAACTGCTTTCTGCGCGTGGGTTCGATCCCCACACCGGAAAAATATAATTTGTAATTTACATTTGTATTTTTCTGGGGTCTGGGTGTTGTATGTATGTATGTATGTAAAAGTACAAAAGAAAAGTATGTACTATGTATATGTAATTTATTCCGTTATCTAGTTTCCATAACACAAGCTTCTGCTTAGCTTGGAAGCTGCTTAGCTTTTTCGATGTATAAATGTCCTGAAAATATTTATTTAAGTATTTATTATTTTGATTAAATTGGTACAAATATATAGATGGACATTGCATACTTTTTATTGCAATACTAAGAGTACAAGATGATGAATTTATGTACAGGAATACGTCAATATTCTCACAACATTATCAATTCAAACAACGGGAAAGAACTAGTATTATATTTACAAATATATAGAGGAAATAATAATATGTATTCTATGTTAAAAACGTTAATGAAGGAAAACCAATGTTATTTAACGGCGAGATAAACAGCGCGATAGAACAGGCCCTTGCTACAGTTTCAAGGTCCCGATAAAACTTTAAACGATCCACTGACCTAATTCCGTATCAATCTTGCTCAATTCTAAACAGGGTTTTTGGTAGCAGATGCTACAATGTCTTATAGAATTCCTATGAATTGTTTTATTGATAATCTTTTTTTTTTTAATTCAAGGAAATGGGTTATTAGACAGTTACTTTAATTGTAATATAATATCTAACAATAGCTGGCCAGACGCGATGTCATTCACGTTGTACCTATCCTGTAAACCTTACACACTTTTCTTCTGCTTAAGAACCTCCTCGTACTTAAAGGAATATTCTAAAAGAAGATTTATAAAAAATCGGGTTATCAAGATGTACTTAGAACATTTGCCATTTATTTTTATATTGTAAATTTCAAATGTAGGTTACTTATTGAATAGCCAATTTTGAAGGAAATTTCTTCATTTCTGCAAATAAGATATTTTAGCAATGTCATCGACTAGATTTAACTATAGGTAATACATAATACAAAGTCGTCTTACAACACTAATTTTGGCTCAAAATCAGCTCCACGGATTTTACTATCTAAGGCATTTTTTCCCAAATAGCAGCATATTCAAAGTATCGTACTAACTATGGCATAATAGTTCCACATGAAAGACTGTATTTAGAGACGGACGAACAAAATAAAATTGTTAAAGCGGTAGAAAGTGTAGCTAAAACAAAGCGCGATTGACATACTTTCCAATGTTTACAATTATTATAAAAGCGTTTGACGTAACACTAAATTGCATTGTAAGTATGCTATTTTGGCGTCTTGATAGACGGTTTTCTCACGGTCTCGTCACGGCTATCTCCTCCTAATGAGGAGTATAATAATTGAAAGATTATTTATTATCATCTCGAGCTACCTTTATTAGCCTAAAAATGGTATGGGGATTTAAAACTAAAGTAAAAATGAAATATGACGTCAATATATTTAATCCAATTTCAAGATTAATTCACTCGGTACGATATCTTGGATTACAATAACTTATGGAACCAAATAACTTACATGTAAGCTAGTATGTCCTGACTTAAAGAATGAAATACCAGCTCTTAACGAAGGGTTTTTTATCTGTTTCGACGTCTACTATGATATCAACGTTTTATTTATTGACTTAATAGTCGTTTGAAACCAGTAAAACATCACTCAATAAGTCTATATTCATCAACATACATTTCTTCAAGAGTGATACAATCAGTCCAACGCCCCTCTAGCATTTGACACCTTTTTTGTTACCACCTATATCTGACCACAATATTTTTCTTCCAGGCATGTCTCGAACAAGAAGCCAGGGTAGCAGAGCTTCGTTCGCTAGCTGCTCGTGTGGCTGCAGAAACTGGCTCCAGAGCCCTTCAAGCAGACGCAGATGCTCTAGCCAGGAGACTTCAGCTGGTAGCCGGGGCAGTTCAGGCCCTGGCTGACCTGGGCGAAGCCAGGCAGATAGCGAGAGCCAAGGCTCAACACGCTAAGGAGATGTTCTGCGATATGAGACAGGTATGTAGCCATTATAGTTGGAAGTAAGAGTTAGAGGAAGTAATAGTTATAGCAAGTAAGAGTAGCAGACTAAGGAAAGAGATGTCGTTGAACACATAGATAAGTGAGGATCTAAACTAACCAACGCTAGACTCATGTTCGCGATATGAGATTCTCGAAAGTATTTCTTTAAAGAATTAAAAATAGTATCTATTTGATTTATCTTGGGAATTGCATCCAAAAAATTTTATCAAAACTTGTAAATTTTATTATATTTGAAGAACCAGTAATAATTGAAGCAATAAAATATGCTATTTACAAATACAACAATTTTCTTCAATGATAATTGTAATTTTTTTAAGGCGAATTTTTATTACTAATTCAAAAGAACATACATTTTAATATTACGGCTAGTTTTCTAATGTCCTGTAACGAAGTAACTTTTGAAGTATATCTTGCTGCGTTATATCATTATTTAATAGCAAACAAACAGATCTCAATGATAATATTAAACCAATATAAACCTACCGCAACATCAATTTATTATGATAAGGTCTTGCTTATTGCGTAAATGATTCCTATCTATTATCGATATAAATCTGAACTGCAAATTATTACAAAGCCTAAATCATCAAAGTATAGTACGCGTCATTTATGTTTAGCGATTGACGAGAATAGCTGCGCATCGGTAGAATCGCGCTCGTAATTGACGTATTGGTGCGAGAAAGACAACACGACTGGGACAACCAATCAACGCTCGCGCACCCGACGATCACGCGCCCCGCGCTGCGCCGTTACCTCGATACCTTATTTTTGACTTCTGCGCAGGTTTCGTTCAGCGCTCAAGATTCGTGACGCGTACTATATAGACCTGTCTCTAATTGCACACAATATTTATTATCATATACAGCAACACGCATACACACACACATACACCCACGCACGCACTGTCGTCTCCTACAATATGTTACTAAAATGATGAACAGTGTATTTTACTTTTATTGTTATGCATATTGTGATTAGAAAATAAATATATTATTATTATCATTTCAGGTAACCCACTTGCTTCCAATAATGGCGGCGGTGTTAGCAGCGAACGCGGTGGCTGCGCTGTTGCAGCCATCTTGTTTTGACAGCATTATTCTTATCAAGAAGCTGCCGTATCTACCAGACCTTCTTTCATCTGCTAGCCGTGAGTTTTCCTACCAAAAAAGTTTTTTAGATGGTTGAAAATATATCGGTAGTTAAATGTTGAAAAGAAAATTCTACTCTTTGAAAATATTTAAATTTCAAACTCGTAGTAGTGGTCCTATAGTCAAGTTTTGAATATAAAAAAAAGCTTTTGATAAGATGACTCCACGTTAGCTTCAAGGAGAAGAAATGACAGAAGGTATGTCAGTAGTCTTACGTGCGAGCTCAATATAACTGTCCATGTCTAAGGGAGCAAGTATATTAGTAGATTCCCCCCCCCCTATAATATAACACATTATTATTAAAATAACAATTGTTGTGTACAAGAATAAATGATAAATATTTAATTCTAACACCTTAAAAAGGCATTACAAATGAATTCTTAATTTTTAAAATTGACAACGTAAAGAAAAATGTTTAGGACAATATAAAAATTCCCGACGAGGATGGGATTCGAACCCACGCGTGCAGAGCACATTGGATTAGCAGTCCAACGCCTTAACCACTCGGCCACCTCGTCATATACCCACATGTTGCAATATAACAACTTGTCTCGTATTAATTACTTGATTAAATTAGATTAATCTTTTAATCATTACAATCAGTCATCATATTGTTATTGTATTGTATTGATTATATATTAGTACTGTATTAGGAAGGTAATGCTTGAAATATTGGAATTCCATCGTAGAAAATATGAATGCTGAAATCAGTAATTCCATGTCGGCTTAAATATTATCAGCCTTCATCTTGATATTATTATTATTGCCTTTGACTTAATTTTGGGTTTATTTTCGTCTGTAAATCTATATAGGTATTAATAAACTATAAACTCAAACATTATATTCTGTAGACCACAGCCTATGAACAGTATTACAAGCGAAGTGTCTCGCGAATGCGTTGCCGGCCTATAAAAAGTGGAAAAGACGCTGGTTTTCTACGTAAATGATACCACTTGAATGAGTAGACCTAACTCAGTCTCTAGGCATAGTTCTACCATCTTTGAAAGCACTAGTTTTCAATCATAATATTCCCAAACTTAATATAACCGATACTAGAAAAGATACCCTATTAGTTAGTTGCTGCAAAAGTATGTCGTGTGCATTTGTCAAGTGTCTTTATATGATGGCGTTATAGTCGCTTAGTGTAGCTGATGGTAGCTTATGCAATGTTCAAATCATTAGGGTTATTTGCCAGCCATGTTTTAAATTTGTTCCCTTTTAGTTTTAACTCCTCAGCAATTCCTATATTTAGAGCTTCATGGATTTCCTTGATGGTCATAGCCATAGTCTATTTTAAATATAATTTCTTGAGATATAGTTTGGTAACCTTTTTGCGTAATGTTTAAATTGGAATGTGGCAAGTTAAATAAATTCAAGGTGAATAAACAACAATTGCATACATATTTTATTGATTCAGGTATGTACGACATTTGCGTGGAGGACTTCATGGTGAGAGACGTCAAGTACATCTGGAACCGGATGACTTTCCAACAGCTCAAAGATATTCTTAAGACGAATAAGGTGAGATTATTATGAAGAAATTTTCTTCATTTAATTAGCAATAGCTAAGTACTTATGCACTGAAAAAAGTAGTTGTCGTTATAAAAAATAGAAAAAATAAATTATTTTACTTATGGATAATGAACAGAATTTTTAGCTTTAACACAGAATTTTGATCTACTCAAAAGCTAGCTAAAATTAGCCAGTTAGCTAATAAAGTTAGCCAGGTAGCAAAAAACTTGTCGAATTCACTCCTCACCATGACACTACACACTACATAAGTGAACAAGGAATATTATGTTAATGACACTAAAAATAACATTTATATTGTGAGAGATTGGTGCCTAAAATAAGCTAAGTCTGTATTTTTCGATCAACCAGGCATTTTTATAGTACTAAAGATTAACTGTTATAAAGAAAAAAAGTAATTAAGAATAGCTTCATAATTCTTTTGATCTAATCAAGTGTAGTTTTTACTTAATTCCCATTGACAATACTAATATAAAAATAATATTTTTAAAAGTGATAAGGCCGCCCTTTACACCTAAGTTTAATTTATTTGTTTAGTATATAAGATTCCTATGTGTAAAAAAGGGTAAAATAAATAAATATTTTTTTTTCCAGACGATCAAGAGCTTCCCTCTAGTGGACAGTCCAGCATCCATGGTACTCCTGGGCTCCATCCACCGCTGGGAGCTGGTGAAGATGATCGAGCAGCAGGTGGGCCGCTCGCGGCGCCTGCAGGTCGCGGCGCAGTGGCTGAAGGAGGCCGAGAGGAGGAAGGAGGAGGAGCGGAGGAAGACGCGAAGACCTTCGCGGTTTGAGGTCAGTCGGTAGAGCTTGGTACTTGTTCATACAAGAACTGAAGAAGATACTGAAGGTTTTAGATTTAAGGTTCAGTCTGACTTATACTAGCACTACCAAGGTATGCCATAAAGCCATCAAGGCATGCCACCAAGCCACTAAGGTATGCCATCAAGCCATCAAGGCATGCCAAAGAGCCACGAAGACATCCACCATGTCAAAAAATAACACAAATGAACCGGATATGTATGAGTCGACATGTTCACTTTATAACTTGTTAATATTTGGGTGTAACAGTGGTTTTAATTTAACATTTCATAATCAATATAAGCCTTTATAGTTTTTGACTAGCCTCAGCAATACATTTCAAAATTAATAATATGATTCACACAGTATAATAGGGAATAAAAATCCTTTGTCGATAATTTAATTTGTTAGGGTAACGTTAACCGAAAAATTACATTGACAATTAAATAAATTTTATATTAAATTTTACGCGGGCAACACCGTGAGACACAGCTAATACATTATATAAAGAGAAACAATTTTAACAGGTCACACCCGCACCAGATATGCTCCAAGTTCCAGGAACAGGGATGACAAGAGGCAGTTCTCTCACTTCTCAGGACCGAGGCGGACTTATACCTGGTAGGAATGACTATATTTTAAGACCAAAGAGTGGGGAGCGTCAATGTAGTGCATCTTGCCCGGAGCAAAGTTCCGGGTAGCACTACATTGGCTATGGGCTGGCGTTTCTCTTACCATCAGGAGGGCGTCCAGCTCGTCTCACCACTTTATAGAATAAAAAAAAAACCCTTCACACAGCCTTCTACGTCCCAGGTTGTGGGTTCGATCCCTTCAATAAAAATATTTTGTAATTTACTTTTTTGTATTTTTCGGGTGTCTGGGTGTTGCTTTGTGTTATATGTTACTTATATAAAATAGGTTTCTTTTTTATTTATTATTAATAAATAAAACACAGAAAAGATAAGTATGGCTATGTAATTTATGTGTTATCTTGTTATCATAACACAAGCTCAGCTTATATTAGCGTGGGTCTAGTTGGTGCTGTTTTAAAAATAAACTTTCTTGAGTCCTTACTTATTATAAAAAAGTGTAGCCGATGGGGTCTGAGTGTTGCAATGTATTATATGTTAGTATATAAAATAGTTTTCTTTTTTATTTATTATAATTAAATAAAACACAGAAAAAACAAGCTTTGCTTAGCGTGGGACTAGATGCTATTGTGTAAAAAATAAGTGCTATAGTGATACTATCTATGACTTTGAAAACAAACATTACAGCTCCAGGCCAGCTGTTCCGGCCGAAGTCCATACTAAAGAAGACCAACTCGTTCACGCTCACTCGAGGCCTGGGCGGGGCTTCCCCCTCCCCCTCCCCGCAGACCCCGCTGCCCCACCCCCCCGTGTATACCACGGTT
>DWAJ01004012.1:0-13697 GCA_018238005.1 Eurema mandarina
AATGAATGCTCCAAAAGGACAGCAGTAAGAGAGGAATGGCGGCGAATTGTTAAGGATGCCACGAGACAGGTGTCAGGATGACCACGACCACTCTGTCAAGAGTGACACGCCGAAGAAGAAGAAGAAAAGATAGGAGAGCTTACGTCCAGGTATTGCCCCGGGAACGGGAACTATGCGGGTAAAACCGCGGGACACAGCTAGTACACATATACTAAATAAATAATAATAAAATACACGTACTGTTACTTATTTATTTATTTAGTTGATAATGAACACGATTTTAAATAAATATATCTTACTTGAAAGGATCCAACATAGTCATACCCATAATATATATACTTAATAAAAATTCTTATAAAAATATCTTAGTCACGCTGAGATGTAGTGGGCCATTAATTAGCAAAGTTCTTTAAATCAATAAATACCAATCGATTCAAATTATAATTTTGGACATGGTTTAATGGATAGAAGTTCCCATATTTGGTAATGATGAGCCAAGAACTATTCAGTCAGCCATTTAAATAAATTAAGGACCTAGATTTTTATAGTTTTCGAACAAGACTTAATATTTATATTTAAATATAATTTTGAATCTTGTGTCACCCCACAAGGATATTTCAGCTTTATTATTTCCCATATTAGCTAAAACAGAAGGTATTTCTTTTAGACAAGTATTGAATATTTAGTAGGTATTGTTACCTAGATTTCTAAATTAGGTCATAATTCTTAAACATTGTATCCATATCTTACGTATTTACATATTTCGTAACGTAAAAAGATCGCGTGTAAAAATAATATTAAACGTTGGTCGTTGTTCAAATAAAAATACATCCGAGCCGTAATGGCGTGATAATCCTATATCACATAAAACTTTAGACAATTTATCTTTGTTCGTCGGATGTACGGAGACTAATTATAATCCCGGCTCGATATTCGGAATCCGATAAAATAACAATTAAAGTGACCTTAATGGATCTCACAATGGCCTCAACTGTATGCGTTTCACTGATAAATGACCTATCCTTCGAGACTAACAGCGTGTATTTGATTTATAATTTAAATATAAAAACAAACAATTGTTTTGAACGCAATCGATGGTGAGATCGGTCGGAATGATGAGCTTTATTATGAGAAGTCAAAATCTATTGGCTATTGTGCTTGGGATTTAAATGAAAGTAGACATTGTTTGGTTCATTACATTGTTTATATCTTTAAAACGCTTTTAGTATGCACCATCTGAGTCAGGACTTTTGTGTAACTATACTATATTATAACCATTCTATGCATTTTTGTAGATAGCAGCCCCTTTCTGCTAGTTTGAATTGGACAGGCTCGCCTGGGGTGGTACCACACTCCCACGGAAAACCGGATTCAAGTAATCGCCTCCCACTAGAGATGTCTTTGCGTCGTTTAGTAAGTAAGTAAGGCACTTGAGGCTTTTCCCTTCACACGAAATAATTTCCAATAATTTACTTGCTTTCACCAAAAATCCTTTTACCTATTTTAAAAGTCGGCAACGCAGTCGTGAGGAGGTCTCTTACCAACAGGCGAATCCTCCCACGACCATGTAAAAATAACACAAATGACACTCTTTTAACTTTATATCGTTTGACGTAACATTCGTTTAGTTAGAACAAACTGCAATTATTGTAAATTCCATTTAAGAATGAAAAAAATACTAAAGAGGATACGAGATAGATTTTTACGATCCCCATAAATGCCACATAAAAAAGAATGAGGCGTTTTAATTTCTCTCGCCTCAGTGCTGCGTTAATTTTAACACACATTCCTATATATAACACGAGATACATTAATTCTTACTAATTTAAGAGATCCTTTATAATATTTTTTATGGCACGGCTTACAAATATAAATTACCGTCGATTAGCTGGTCGCTCTTGTTGGTTTTAACCTGTTTTAATCTGATTATTTTTTAATTTATTCCCAAGTCAATGCAACGATATTTAATAAACGTTAAAATTATAAGATAAGATGTCAAAAGACATTGTCATATAAGTGTCGTTTTTGTGGGTATTTGTTTATTTTGCGTTATATAATATTGTGAAAATTTACTTATTCTTTAAGTTTTTAAATTTAATGATTATAATTACCTATACCCTAACTCATCATCTCAGCTTATGATATTTCAGATCCAGCCCTCCTCATCGAATATCGAGTCCTTCTCGGGGGAAAAAGAGGTTATGATGTACCTGGTGGTACCGACTAATGGTAGTGACACCATTTTCAGTCCATCATAAGTTCTTTTGTGGGTTTCAGTGGGTTGGTACCCACCAGTTTTACTATGCACACCCTGACACGGGCATACTCGCAAGTGCGCAGTTCAGTCTTCCATGAGAAGAAGTCGAAACCTATTGCATTTTTAAACCTATCACTCAATCGATCATAAGGGGGTGATCTTCACTTACATAACGCTATAAAACAGGCATAACCCGTCAATAATAATTTACTTAGTAGTAATTTACTTCATTTTTTAACGAGAAAAGTTCATTATGAACATTAAGTTTAATGTGTACATTATGCCTTGATGCTTTTTGGAAATGTTACTAATACATTCATATATTTTTGGTCATAAGTGCCCATATTGTTATCAGGTGGATATAAATACTCTAATAAAGATAAGCCCAAAAATTACCCTTAATTACTGACAAATTGGTCGAATGTTTCGGACCAACGAAATACGATACATTTTAAGTACTAAAATGCTCTTTTCATTTGATTTTGGAAGGTAGAAATTATATTGTTTATTTTTCATTTTAAATGCGTAAAATTTATGAAGGTTCGAATTGCGTTTTGTCATTATTATGTAATGGTTTTTATCATCTATTGTATATGGTATGAATAAAAAGTTTATTTATTATCGATTTTTCTTACTTAACGTGACTTAATTTACATCACTTTTTTAGAACTAGTTTACTTACAATGGAATTTATTATTCTGGTAGCATAACACTACAAACCTGTACCTACTTGATTTTTTCTTATAGAATCTAGGTACTAGTGATAGGTATAGGTAATAAATATCAATATATATAATAATATGGCCATTGAGTTTTCTTATAATATTTAAAGTTATAAAAAAAAGGAAATTCCTACAGAGGGATCAGTAAATAAATAAAAACTAACGCTTTTAAAACATAAGAAGGTTATACGTCACTTAATATTATGAAGTAGAATAGTCAATATTTCAGGATAATCCTCACTTTTCTAAAAAAGCTCCACATTTCAAATCAATAAAAATACTAACATAAGAGTTCAATGTTTTTATAATTTATACTAACTCGATGAATTTGCATTTCAATTGACGTTTAACAAATCGGTTTATTTATTCAATCTGTCTAATTTATGTAAAAAGACTTAAAGCTATGATTCTACTTAACTTGTTTTATTTAAAATACTATAAGACGATGTTAATGCTACTGTATAATATCAATTAGTCTAATATGTGTATGTAAATTTTAAACCTATCAATATTTATAATTTAAGTCGTATGTCAAAATGGAATTTATAGAAAGTAATTAATTATTTTTCCTTTACCAATATAGTTAATCTTTCTACACTTCTATTACGCTTTAAGGCGAGAAAACTACTGACCCGATTTTAATGAAATTTTCCAAAGAAACTTTGTATAAAGTTACAACTGTAATAGCTTTGATTTTTTTTATTTATTCCTCGTCATTCGATGGCACAGGATCATTACAATATCAAAAATACTGTATTTAAAAACTTATTTTAATAACAGAAATCGACTATCAAAAATAATCAAATTACTTCGTTAACACTAATATTTTATTAGGCGTAAAACATTTTTTTTTTTTTCTTTAACTATCAATTATTTATTCATCAATATAGTATTTATTAAACGCTAAGTTTCATACAACCGGTCCTCAACTAAATAGTTGAAATAAAAATATCCAACACGCTTTCATTATTATTCAAAGTATCACTTCAATACATTTTAGGTTAATTGTATTCACTACAAGAAGTAAATATAGCTATTATTATAACGTTTAAATAAATTAAGCTTTTATATCGGAGGTGACATCATTGAACAGACTTTGAATAATCACTAAACGGTATTAAATTCTAAATTAATTCTACGGTACGTGTTTGAGGAAAAAATGTATCTTTGTCTCAATTTAAAAGGTAATGACGATGTTTTTAAGTTTTGTTACGTTAAATAATAATAAGCAAATTCTTATAAAACGTAAAATTAGATATAATCTGTTGGTAGTACATATACATTATGAAAATTACTTAATAATTAGATTCTAAATATTATTTCGTTAAAGAACAGAATAAGGATTGTTATAGTATAGGGGTATAGAAATTCTAGTACGGTAGAAAGAGTTATGAGTAAAATTCTTACCCTTTGTGAAGCTACACTATCCCTAATTCACATAGAATATAATTTAATATTACTCTAAAATTAATATTAACAGGAACACTAGTGAAGTCAGGAGGCGTAGCTAGCTCAAAATAAAATTATAATCTCGACACCCTGACCTACGGAATTAAAAAAATAACAGACTGACACACATTGGGAAAAACAAGAAAATAAAATAAATGATTTCAATTTATGAGGTGGCTGTTAATTTAGAGTATCAAAAAATAGCTAAAATGTATTGCTGTTATTTATTAAACTTTTGTCAGCATGATAAATACACTCGCGACATTACGGGCTAGAACATTGTACGGGTGAATATTCATTTCGGCGTGACAGCCAGAAATTATGTCTTGATCGTCGCTTGGACCGTTTATTTTATTCAATTTAATGCATCGCTTATGACTGACCGATAGTGAAAATTATATTTGAGTCATAGCGAGATGTTGAGCTGAAAATTCGTCTGATGATAACTGAATGATGCTATAGATACAAGGCTTTGTGTCTCGCGAATGCGTTGCCGGCTTTCTGAAAAAAGAAGAGATGAAGAATTAATGACAAAAAGAATACGAGCAGTTAGAAGGAGAATAAGTTGTTATATATCTTAATATATATAAATTACGTGTCACGTTATTTGTCCGTGATTGACTCCCAAACTACTGAACCGATTTTAAATTAAATTTGCACACCGTGTGCAGTATGATTCAACTTAAAAGATAGGATATTGATACAGCTAGTATGTATATATATTTCTCTGTGAATTAATATTTAATATCATGATACATCGTCGAGTTGTATAAATCAATCGTCATGATATTTTAATATTAGTGTTCGTATTTATCTTTTCTCGACTTTTTTTATTTGCTCATAATATCGAACAAGTAACATTATCCACAATTCAATCTACACGTTGCCTTGACGTACAGTTTCTTATTATATAAAAATATCTCGGTTATGAGTTCCAGAATATTCTAGAAAAGTTCCTCAACTCCAAAAGCTTTGTGTTTTTATTCGTTGGTTCCACAGAAAACCTGCGTCTAATAATAGCATCTCATAGGAATTGTTTTAGTCATTACATTTGTTTTACATAATACAAATTATATCACACAAAAAAGGCTAACCCAACATATTTGAAGACTATATTTTAAGATAATCAAAAGGATTAAACGGAACGTTGAACTAACAGCCACATAGTACCGTGACCCGAGTCCGCACTCATATATTTACTTTATCTTGTTCAATACACTTTAATACAAATTAATACAAGCC
This sequence comes from Eurema mandarina, assembly GCA_018238005.1. NCBI lineage: Eukaryota > Metazoa > Arthropoda > Insecta > Lepidoptera > Pieridae > Eurema > Eurema mandarina. The sequence continues at coordinate 5,671 of DWAJ01004012.1, forward strand.
CAGGACCGGCTCTTAATAGCGGTTCGGACTGTTTATTTTACACCTCGGATGGGACACGGAGGTTTTTTAATTTTTTTTAACAGTTCACGAAGCCTTTTAGCGCCTCGAAGGAATGTGTTCACGGAATTACCATGTAAATATATTTATACTAATTCATAGGGACAGTTTTAGCTTGACCGGGGTTTTATTTTGACTGAAACAATGGCTAGTGACTGTTTGGAACCAAAGAAAGCGATTTATATTATGTGAGTATGAACATTTTAAACCAAAATTAAATAGCTTATTCAAGCTATATCTTAGAGTTTTCTGATTTAAACATATTTTATTGAAAATATTTCCGTTTCAATTCTAGGTGTAGTAATTGTTTTCTTACTTATGTGTAGCATTAACAGCAACAGATAATGTTGTACAAAAATGTTAAATAATATTTTAATACATTCCCAGATTAAATCCAAACAGAATTTGAATAAAACCAATTAATAATGATAAACACGGCGATACGACACCTCAGAAAGGTTATCCGTGATTAAAATGACGCAGGTAGTCGAAATAATATTGACATTAATATTTAAAATTATTATCAAAGCGCCTGCAGTCGATAAGAATGTCAGGCCACACGCAGCAGGTCATTAGACACCTTCCCGAAGAAAATAAATTAAGCCCAACGAGGTATCTGTACTATAATCTTACTCGCTACGATACAAACGGCCACTTAGAAATAATCACTTACATCGACTCTCTATATGGAGCTATTCAAACATTTCCCGTACAGACTCCACGATGGAATGCGATATTTATAATTGTTTCATAAAAGCTCGAAACGTTTGAATGGTCAGCAATTAAATAACAAGTACAGGTGTTATAAGATGCATAGTGTAAGGAGAGATTTATAAAAATATACAACTAATTCAAAGTGTAGAAAGTTTGTTTAGGAATTTACATTTGTAATTTAATGTAATTATAATTACAACAGTATCTGTTACAATATTTCTCAAGAACGATTTTAAAAGCATTTTGTAAACAACTAAAATTATAATTTCTGTTTATTTGTATGTAATAATTTTAAGTGTAATATAATGAAGTAATATTAGAAACATAATGTATTTATTTGTACGTATGTTCATGCAGGTTTTTTGATTTCAAAACATACATATACATACACAAATGTTTTTATAATCTGGATTATTTTATAGAATACTTTTTATCCCGCCGTTGTCATAGCAACGAAAACCACGTGATTAAACCCACAGCTATCTATCTGTATTAAAATATAAATAAACCGATGCGCAATAGAAAACACACAACATGAGTACGTTAACTTTAATTCATATAAGTCACGCACCGAATCAATTTTTCATTCTAAACAGCCTATACACGTGTAAAAACTAATAAAATTACTAGATAAAAGATTTATACCAACATTTTACTGCTCGGATTCTTGGAATAGGACCGTTCATTATTCAAACGAACATTAAGGACAATTAAAAATCTATTTAGTATGCGTCGAACGTTGATTAAGCTTAAGATAGGTATATCGGTGACGCTTTTGTTACTAATAAAAAACATTTGTTATTGCCCGTGGTAATAGTGGGTGGTAAGTACGTCGATTTTAGGGCATCTAATTACTGACTACGATTTTATTAGCGCTGTTTAGTACTGCTTTAAACTTTGGTTGTTACTCTAAATCAAACAGTCATTTAAATCAGTACTAGGTTAACATTGAGTAGGTGTAATTAAAAGTTTTCTAAACAGGGTTTTTTATTTATTTCTAAATATATTAAATTCTAAAATTAATATTAATATTAATTTGGGAATTTACAATTGGAATTACATATAACCGATTCTTATGTTTTTGTATGTTTGATATGCCTAAAATACATATCTCTTTTATTAATATAGTAGTCATCAGGAGGGCTGTCCAGCTTGTCTCACAACTTCATAGAATAATAAAAATAAAAAATAAAAATAAAAAGTCACCTATATAAATAAGAGACGATCATGTTATTCGCGTTTTAAAGCGCAGACTACATGTTAGTTAAAATAATCATTACTTATTAACAAATACCAGTAACATACAAAATGTTCTGTGAAGTCTCTACCAAAGGCTTAAGTATTAAAAATACATACATGAATTCGTAAGTCCCTCGGATTAGAATATATTCTTTGAGCTCGTTTATACCACACCCAATATCTGAACAATACTCCATACTTTGTTCTGTAATGTTCAAACGGGAAAACAAATAAAAGCGCTCCATTTGGTAATCGTCTGAACATTACCTGTTATCCTTAACTTCTAATTGGGACTCAACAGGTGTACAGAGCTTCGCCATAAACATAAGGTGCAATGCTCTAATAAGATTCATAACCAACCACGTGGTGTCACGTACAATTATGTCATTGCTAAAGTAATTTATACAAAGCTTTTAATGTACAATAAAAATTCTTTCTTGACTTCTCGTTGCGTTATGGCTAATGATGTTTTAACGGTAGTATTTGGACAAGGCTTGAATGCTGAATTTAATGTCTTATCTTATCGGTTAGGAAATCAGGTTTAAGAATAGAGTTATAATGAGGTTGACGTGGAAGTCTAGCTTTGAGTATCATAGTAGGAAAAAGTAGACACAAAATTATAATGTCTGTTTGGTGCAATGATCATTATTGGTCCCATTGCTGCGATAAATGTGTGTCTATATATGTATATGTTTTTAACGGTTTCTAAGGTTTGTTTTATTTATAACACAAGCAAAATTTTACCGTATTTAAACCGCTATTCAGTAGCCGTAACATACACATTGATTAAATTAGAACGAAAGGCTGTCCATAAACTAAAAGAAGGTAATACTCTACAGCATTTGCTCCTTAATTTTTTATTTGTTATATAGAAATGAGTTTTAACAACTTATGACTCAAAGTGGGGAGCGTTGGTGTAGTGCACCCCTGTCCGGAGTTTGGCTTTAGAGTAAAGTTCGGAGTAGCACTGCATTTGTTATGGGCTGACGTTTCTCCTACCATCAAGAGTGCGTCCAGCTCATCTCATCACTTCATAGTGTAAAAAAAATGGTCCAAATAATCAAAATCAAGCTAAGTTGGTTTTTATATAAGCTCGTCAGAGAAAATATTTAAACCATGATATGATTCAAGTCAACATGTAGCAGCAGTTGAGCTTTGAACAGTTCAATTCACAATTCCTGTGCTATGTCTATGAGGTTTTACAAAAACACACATAGAAGTATTGTTTCGTAGTAATAACCAGTTAATTTACGACAGTTCGCGTGCCTTACACGCGACGATAAATCAAGATGAATTATAACAGTGATCGGATCTGATCCGATGTTAAGTCTCGCATTCGTTATTTTGTACAAAGTCGCGCTGTCACCTTCTGCTTTGGTGAAAATTAGGTCGGTAAGTAAGTACTAGCTACTACTATAAAGTAGCCTATGTCTTTTCTCTGGCTCTAGACCATCTGTGTACCAAACTTCATTACAATCAATTCAGTAACACTGTCTGTGTGTGTGTGTGTGTGTGTAAAAATCTAAATACAAAACATAAAATGGGCGCAAAAGTCAACCTTATCTATATCTATTTAAAAATATTTTTTTAATAAAAACAAAGGCTGAGATGTATTTTTTAAATGGGTAATAAGTACATATACATCCATAAATAAGTTATTCATTTTCTTATTACAATTTAATGATATTTCGATATTCAACTTCGGCCTTACAAGCCCCAAACTTTCGCATAACTGTCCGATAAAAATCTGAACATTAACCTTAATTGACCGTTACATTCAATACTCTATTTGAATAATAACGCGTACTCGATGGTAATTAATAATTGTCACCTGATACCGGGAAGCTTGCGGCCTACTTCAGGTGTTACGTGATCGACAATATTCAGCTGAATGAATACAAATGCTTTGTAAGTAATTTGTTGTCTTGGCAATTGGCCTTATAATAAACAAACGATTTAACCTATATTATTAAGTCCATTCTAAGTTTTCCAAATCTATATATCTTACATTCATTATTATATAGCTCAGATTGAAGGGCTTTCTTTTTTTTATCTCGTTGCTTTGTAATGAATTCGATTTTTTAAGTGTCAATGTGTGATATAATTGATTTTTTGCCGCCCAAATATTATATAATAGTTAAGGTTTAAGAAAAACGGTGGATTTATACTTTGTTGATGATACGACGTACTTTATTATATATAAACATATTTTAAATAATTCAAATTTATGTTTAATTTAATTCGTATATGGATAGTAGTCCAAATATCTCTTGTCTTACATCATCTAACATATGTACGTGTTTTACCGCTAACAAACAAACATTAATATGGGAAGCCCGACGCTGCCAATGTGCCATCCAACGCTGCCCCCACAAAGATGGCCATTGTCTTACCAAAACGTGACTCCAAATGTTAATTGGACGATTAAAATCCGAATGCGGGTCATTTCAACCATTACCAACGGAGCCCTTTTGAATATGTATAATAATATTATTAGATAAAGTAGCGTTCAATTTGTGTAAGGTTTCTAATGAGGTTATGTGCTTTCTTGTCACAGCCCCGACTGTGGGTGGAATGCGTAAGCGCACAGGCGGATGCGCGAAATGGTATTTATTTGTTATATTCGTAACTGTTCGGATTCCTTGCGGAATATTATATGAGCCCTTGTTAAAACTCGTATGAATTATTTAAATTATTTTTATTGTTAATGGCTTTTTATCATGTAGCTTATTTGTTAAGGAAGAATTTTTATTAACTTAAAGGTTATTTAGAAAATCATATAAAACAATTGTGCACTTAAAGATAAAAAATAACTATATGTTTGATTTTGATGCTGAAGATACTGCAAGTTTTTTCACAATTTTGCTTGTTGGTTTCAATTCTTATTATATTTTTGGAGGTTTATTTCATCATACATATTTTATGAATGGAACTTAAGTAAGTAGAAATCAAAATAACAACATAAAACATTTTTTAGATTGTCTATAACATATTTTTTAACGTTAATCAAAAATATACGTGTATTCTATTATTGCACAATATATATACAAGAGTCGGTTCAATGTTTTTCCGGTGTTAAGAAATAAAAAATTAAGCTGTAAAAATCGTAATGGTCAAATTGTCAATCAAGATAAAGCGCCATGAAAAGATTTTTGAACAATCTCATTTTTATTCACTTTATTCGCGGTTATAAATGTTTGTTATTCAATACATGTATTTATTTTATTGCAGCCATAAAAGGGGGTCTAATTTTAAATTCGTAATAAACGTAATATATCCAAAATAAAAACGTTGCTTTGCATAAATATTTCCATTAGGTTTGTTGACCTTAAACGTTAAAAAACAAATTATATTATAACAATGACTAATCCGCAAAATATCCTTTCTAAGTAGTATCCGTGACATTGCAAGTAAAATAATAAATATCGCGATTAGAATTCACGACGCGATCGTACGTTGAATTTCGTAAATGTAGAGAAAAACAATGAGTTAGGTGCCTTATAAATTATGTTTTGTATATAATGAGTATGTTAGCCATCTGTCAGCGGGATGTATGGTCGCGATGTATTTAATTATACGGAGGCATCGCTGGAATGGCGATCGTTCGCGCGAACGCATCGGGAACAATGCGCGTCGCATTTTGAATGGATCGAACGAAATTCTACGATCAAGATTGCTTGACCGCGATCTAGAAACAGGTGGTTCATCGGACGTGGCTCAAATTGTGATTAACTTAATTAAGTGACTAAATTTATCGATGCGTAAGTGTGCTTTCGATCCCCTTTGAGTATTGAGTAGGTGATTCATTTGCTGACGATCGTTGCACAGACATTAATTGGAGTCAGTCTAGTGCTTGGAGAGATATTTCAGTCTTCTTTATGTGGCACCTTTGTCCACAAACCGTCATAGAACTAAGTGCTAAGACTACGTTACAGGTCCTTAAAATAAGGAAACGGGAAATAAAAGAGGACGGAAAGGGAAAATAACCCTCCAGTGCTTCCATTTACCTAACCAAATGCAATGACATAATTTGACCCCAGTTTTATGGAAGGGTGGTACCACCTCGGAGAGACTGGTCCAACTCACTAACACACTGTTAGTGAGCTCTACCATTTAAAAAGTCTGATTATAACTTCATACCATATTAAAATCTTAATATGATATTTGTATATCTACCCACGTTTACACTAGTCAAGCGAAATAATTTCCCATACATTGAAAACTATAAATTAAACGTTCGAACGAGCGACCTATTTATGATTCTACTCGCTTCCTAATACACATGCTTAGTACAAAAACGAATTCAGTGCCAAATAGGCACGACGTCGTTACTGTCCCGTATACGGCGCACAAAGAATTCCGAACAACGAATATTTGGTTATCTTTACTAATTCTAGTTATTACCATATATGGCTATCTAAATTGAGCGAGGAATTTGCAAAAATTTAATAATGCAACGATGCGACTTGAATTTGCGATGTGGCTTTCTTTTTGATGCAATCTTAAATTTAATAGCATACAGATGTACAGACATGTTATATTTTTATGGTTTGTAATTTATCTATGACCGCCTTTAGTATGTACTGTATGTATTTTTAATACTTTTTTATGATTTTTATTTCATTTAGCGTTGACTAAGTTTAAATAAATAAAGGCACTAAGCCTTGATGCATGTAAGAGCATGAAGCAACGTCTTAATTTTCTGACAATTGATTAATTTATTTTAGTATACTTATTTACTTTAGTATGACTGGGATACAAATAAGAGACGTTTTCACAGGTTAAGTTTACATGACAGATAAAAACCCAAGTGAAATATTCTAGATCGAAAGTGGCACTATGAAGCCTCACACAAGAATTAGACAAAAGGAAAATTTTGGGTATCCGCTAATAACCGGGTTCGCGGCATCTCAAGCGAAGCGGTACTTTTATTGTGATACCATCTCAAACGTGAGTGTCGTCCATAAGCACGCAGGATACATCTATGAATGTCTTTATTACTGTTTTAAGTCATTTGTTAGATTTTCTCATAATGATTGCGCCCGAAACGAGAGGCCGTGCCGTCAAAGCTCGTCTAATCGTCTGGGTTCAAACTTCATGTCTAAGCCTTTATTGTTATGCTTCCTGCTATAAAACACCGAAATTATATTTCTTAAGAACGTGTCATTTAATTCTCCCTGTCACCATTATTGTATTAATCTCGCTTTGTCTTATGTAGGGTTAACTTCTTACGTAGTATTCGTAGCAATAAAAGAAGGTACATTTTCAGTTATGTTTAAATATCGAGTCGCTTGGTTTCTTTTTTTTAATAAAAAATTTAGTCAAACTCAAATGAAACACTAAGTAATGTAGCTTTCTTAATGAGATCAAGATTAGTGCAAATACCTTTATTTTTTTTTATGGAAAATAATCTTAACTAGTACCTAAAGTAGATTTTATAAAAAAACGTGAGTTGCAAAATAATATAAAAGATCGGGAATCCCCTCACCAATTCTCAAAATAAAGGATAATATCGCTGGAAAGTATCTATTTGGCGCCAGGATGGTGGAATATTGCCAAAATGAGTATAAATAGCACAGATTAAACATCCTTGTAAGGAATGGGACATGTGTATTATCGCATTAGTATGTATCAATTATTCATGGCGGCTATTATTCGCATCGACCGTTACTTGGAAGGCTTACATTGTTCATTAGTAGTTTCTTCGCGGGCTGCTTTGGCAAAACCGATGCGCTACATAACTGGATGAAGAGACCTGAAATTACTGGATGTGACATGATTATATATTATTAGGATCGATTTTAGCTATTTTTATATGTACCCACGTACATGACATCATATTGACAGTAATATAAGCCGTTGAGCGGTAGACGTAGTAATCTTTGGCCGGTCGTCGCTCGTACGGATAGGTTCTCGTTGTCATCACGTTGCTTGTCGCATATTTAAATTAACGTTTATTTAGTCATTGATTGTTTCCTTAATAGATTCATTTATTGTAATTTGGTTAGCTACATTTA
>DWAJ01004013.1:0-13692 GCA_018238005.1 Eurema mandarina
AAAAAAGAGTTGCGGAAACTAGCCCGTGCTACCTATACCTTTACCTATACTGTTGAATTTGTTAAATCTGTAGCTTCTTGTCATTAGTAGTAGCAAATTTCTAAGGTTCTATGTATTTGTGTTTGTTATTTAAGTCTAACTAGCCACGTGCTATGGTTCAACTAGGCTACATACTATGTGTAGTAACACTTGAATCGTCATGCTCATCTCAATCCCTTCAAGGAATTGAGTTTTTACATGAAAGAGCAACTAACATGCTTACATACATCCTCGGAATCAATTCGCTTGTTAATTGAATTTTAATAATTTTTGTAATTTATTAATTACTAAGCTGTATGACTTCACTTTTGACACAGAAAAATGTTAGAAAGAAACCTTTGGTATGTAAAAGTTATAATTATTTTAAGTTATATATATTTTATGTTAAGGTAAAGGATTGTAAATTTTATTTTAAACTATGATTTTTTTTGTAAAAAGTGTAGGACTCGTGCGAGTTTCTTACGCCTGTTCTTCTCGCCGGGTTTCTTTTACTTATTTTACTTAAGTAATTGTTCTTTTATTGAATTAACATAATTCAACAAACCATTTTCAGACTGCAGAAGGTTCTAAACGCAACAAGTGAGGAGGTGGAACAAATGTTAGAAGGATATGCTGATGTACGAACTGTGGCTACCTTCGCTACTGCATTGAAGCGGTAAGTTTTTACTATAAGGGTATAATCATACAGGAAAGGAGATTGTACTAACGTAGATCTAATGTAAAAAGTAAGTATTCAAGTGCATTCCTTTACAATGTTCAATTTATTCTGTTCAAACTTACTTTATTGCTGATAACAAACTACATTAATTTTATACTCATTCTACTACCCACTAATTGAAGGTAAAGGAAGATTCAAAATATGGTTTTAAATGTCTTGTCTTTTCCAAGCTGAACGGATTTTAATACATTTTTCTATTGTTATATCTTTATAATATAAGAAATGATTTGCCATAACCATAATGTACATACAGTAATTATAAATTTAACTTTTATAAAAGTGTGGTTTATTGTTTAATCTGCTTAATTTTCAGAGCGTTATGTGAATCGGAAAGTAAAAAGAATGAATCTCGGGATCGTCTGCAAAATATGAAATTTCAATTGGCCAACGAAAAGAAGTCTGTGACTGAACTACAAGCCAAGTTATGGTGAGCATAATGATATAATCATATAAATACACTGTAAAACGGATGTACCGATTTTGATAAATTTCGGTTTGTTAAATTTTTTTTTGTTTGATTATATCTAGTCTTAATTCTGTGCAGGTAAAGATAGTGTTTATTAACTAGTGTTTAGAATAACGTCTAATGATTAAATGAACAAAGGTTTAAATTTTCCCCCAGCCAAGCCGAAGAAATTATCAGTAGTATGAAGAAAAAATACAAAGAACTAAAACAGAAAAGAAATAAAAGCCCAGACGTTCTTGAACAGTCTGTGGTTATATCTGAACCGAAAAAACTACAGAACAGTGAATCAATATTAAACGAAACACCAACTATTATGCCTTTTAGTGACACTAGTATTGTAAGTATTAAATTTTATTTATGAAATTAATGGGGCAATATCTACTTAGTATATACCTAGTACAAGTTCTTTACATCTAACAAAATTAACTATTGGGGCTTAACAGTCCGAATTACTAAGAGTTGCATGATCGATAATGTGGTCTAATTAACTATTATGACTCACTAATCTACATGGTTTTTATGTATTAGTAATAATGTAATAAAAAAAAATTATCGCTTTTTCTTATACTTTTTTGTACTATATACCTTATATGGTATTGTTAGTAAATAGACTAAAGATTTTGATTCCTTTATGAACGTTTACGTAAGTTTCAATTTTAATAACAACTTGATATCTATACGTTTCAGAGAAAAAGTAGTTAGTTGAAAATATTATAAACTATATAAGCCTACAACCAGTACTATAATAATATTTTTTTTTGTATTTTATTTTCAGACCAGCTTAGTGAATAAGATTGAAAATGCATATTCCCCGTATCTAAGTTTAAAACAGAGTAGTTTGGCGCTGGCTGCCCTACAACGACATCCCAGCCATCCGCTGCCGGAGAAAAACCTTAAGGTAATAAAGTCAAAGTAAAGTGAAAGTCAAAAGTATCTTTGTTCAACTAGACTACATATAGTAACACTTGAATCGCCATAGTATTACAAAAGGTTGGCAGTTTCTACAGAAATGAATAGTACTACATACATCTATAATATGATTAGTGATAGAGATTATTATTACATACGTAGTGAATAGATATAAATAAATAAATATTTCCAGACATTTATACACAGCGCCATGTTGTCCATGTTAGAAGATATGAATAAATGAAATAATATACATACTTTTCTTTTGTAAATACATATAATACGTAGAAACACCAAAACTACAAAATATAATTTCGAACCCAAGACCCTTTGCACAGAAAGCAGTTGTGCTACCATTGCGCTAAGCTGTTGACTTGATTTAAATGTGTTGCTAAGTTCATAACTCAAAAACAGCTGAACCAATTTCAATAATTACTATTTTACAATATTCCTTAAAGTACATGGCTGGTTCTTAACAGAGTAAAAGCAGGTAGGACACCTAATTTACCCAATGCGACTTCACTTACTTACTTACTTAATTTATTCTCTGTTTTGTACAATAAAACAATATTGAGACTTAAAATCTATATTATTAAAGAAACATTAATATTATGTGTATATTATAAATTATTTAACTTATAATACAATGTTGTTACAGCCATCGGAATTCGCCATTTTGAACTCTGCAAAGAACGCAGTAACGAAAAAGCAAGATATGAACAAAACAAGTATATTTCACAGAAAAGAAGCGCCTCCTATAGATATTACAGGAAATAATTTAGCCGGAGACCTAAATAATATATCATATGATGGACTCGGAGGTCATTCTAAAATAGATATCTTTCCTGTACCCAATACAAGACCTCCGTTAAAAAATTTAATACCAAAATTATCAGCTAAACACAAATTAAAACGGCCAAATCCCTCGACTCAAGATCTGAAAAACTATTTCAAAAAAAGGAAAGATTCGCCATAACGTCATTAATATTTAAAATTCCTAACCGCCTACATTTTTAACAATACATCACATTAAAGACGTATACACGCTTACTTTATTTTTTATGAATTTGTTATGTTTGTAATTTATTTTTAATTTAATATGATAAATAAAAAATTAAGCCAATATTATATATGCTCATGGTGTGCTGTTGAATTGAAAGAGAGATGAATTGTTAATTATTAAGTAAATGAAAGAATACACTCCGAACACATTAAAAATTGCAATAGTATTACAATTTTGAACAGAATGTAATACATTTCTTGGTGTGTAAGTCAAAATTAAAAAAAAAGTAATTCTTGATTAATTCAATTTTTCAATAATGACGCCATAAAGTGACACAACAATGTACAAATATCACAAGCTTATAGACCTCGAGTTTTCCCACTGAAATTAAAAAAAAATCTTAAGCAACAGTAAGTTTATTAGTAGTTTGTCGTTACCTAAATCGTTATAGATTATTATTATTTTAAAACAGATACTTATATCAGATCACTAGACAGCTTTTTTAATAAGCTATGATTAATATTTAATTTATTTAGTTATAATTCAAACATGTAATATTGAACAGAAAATAATCCTACTGATGTAACACGGAATTTTGTTATCTTTTTCTTATTTTGAAGTATTCTAGTGTATCACAGTATTAAAAAAAAATCACAATCTGGAAATGCAAAAAAAAATACTGTGCCTGTAACTTATTAATTATACTTAAAAATGTTTGTAAATATAGAATAATTGTTATCTTGACTTGTAAGAAATCAAAGTTATTAAATAAATGAATGATTGTGTTTTTAATAAGTTTTATTTTCCTTTATAAATTTCAAGAACTGAATAAATTGCATTTTATCATCACAACAAAATATTCCACACTACCCATTTTTAAATAGAGTAAAATTATTTTCAAATATGTAATGAATCGTAGGTAAGTAAGTATATCGATTTATAGTAATATTATTGTTCCTAATGAATACAGCTATTTATGGAAGTAATATTAAAAATCTTATACAAGTAGAATTGAAAGGGGTCGACAACGTTAAACATTCACTAAGCAAAATGCCGCACGACTGTGTGGACTTTTAAAGGTTTAAAAAAAGGGAAGGATCTGTTAGAAGGGAATAGAGGTACCTTCCTTGGAAGAGAAAATTGGGCCTCTGTTGCTCCCACTTACACATCAAACATTTCACATGTCTGATTAAATACCACTACTTGTTTTCCGTGGGAGATCGAGTCGGCCCAATTTAGACGAAAGGCATGGCCCCATCAGCTATTAATTCTCTGAAAATAAACCCTTTATTATTGTTGCCAATGAGAAAGAATGTTCGAACATTCTGAGCCATTTCTTGTATTATCTTAATTAAAAAAAAAAAACAAATGTAAATTACAGAACTAGTATCTAGAGCAGTTTCTTAATTAAAAAAAAAACTATGGCATTTGACATTTCGCTGTAACAGCTGTTTGTGTTGTTCGTATTTCAGGATTATTTATAAAATGTGCAAACTATAAATAAACTTCACTAAGATATAATTTTAACATTGTCTCATTTCACGAAGGCGCATGAAACTATTTTGTTTATAAAATAAATAACGCGCATCGCAAATGTACCGTAAATTGGTAATGTTTACATCCGGCAGGACTATTTTGTGATTGAAAATTATTGTATTTAAATAGTTTAGTTTTATCAGTGAATTGATAGAAATCACAGCATAGTTAAGTCACGTTTAGATAAGAGAGTAATTCAATATTTTTCTTTCTGATTAGAAACGTGTGACATGCTAATTTTGCGTATAGTTGTGTGACGGTGCTAATAGGTTGTGGATATGTTGTGAATGAGATAAATACACAGAAATGCCGGGGAAAATAAAGGTTAAGGTGTTGGCGGGTCGTAACCTGCCTGTGATGGACAGGGCTGGTGACACTACGGACGCATTTGTGGAAGTTAAGTTTGGTGGAGTGACCCATAAAACCGATGTATGCAGAAAGTCCTTAAACCCTCATTGGAACAGCACAGAATGGTATCGATTTGAGGTGCGTTATTTAGGTAATATTATATAATAATTCCAGCTGCATATAAAGAGAACATCGCCAGTATTTGTAAGCTCTATAATGCTTAGTATTTTTTTATATATAATCTCTCAAACCTTATTAAGAGATCTTTAATTTATACTATTACTAAGTAATAAGTATGCTAGTTGTTATACACAAGATAAAGTTTGTTGTATTTGTGGTAATAAAGTATTGATGAAATTCATTTGAACTTGTCAATTAACGGCTGAACAAATTTAAAATTAATATTTAACAATTTAGTTATTCTATAACTACTAGTTATTCATTAATATTTATATTAAAATTGATATCTAAATTTCAGTTATTAAAACTAAAAAACAAATTGTGCCATTAAAGTCAAATATAATTAAAGTATAAGACTAATAGCTATCAACATCTTATTTAAAGTTCAAGTTAAAATCCAATCAGTAGCTGTGTCTTAAAAATAACATTAAGTTAATTATGAAGTTAATAAGATTTATTACTGGCTAGCAACATTATTTTTGTTATTTATATGATACTATGCAAAATGAATTTTTTTCTTAAGTGTCATTGAATTATTATTAACAGCCATTTAACCTGAATAAAATATTGTCTATTGTGTATATCGGAGCAGATGAACGAAAGTAATAATCAAGATAGTGAAAACTATTGTAATAATATTACTATTGTTATAATTAATTAGTCGAACATCCTTGGTTTACAACAATGTTTAAATTCAAACTTAAAAGAATTGTGACTGGCATTTGTCAGTTGCTATAAAAAAACGTCAGCATTGTGAAAATAATGATATTGGATAATTTGTAGTCGAGCTGAATATACGCCGTTATTCTGATACTCTGAATTTTTACTCATTAAGAACCTATGAAAGAGCCATCGTGAAGCAAACAATCATTATCTTGGCATCACTACAACTACTATGACATTCTCACTGCAACATACTTCCTAAAGAGATTCTGTATTAAGTCTTATGTGTAGATTATAGTATGCTTCAAGAATATCAAATTTAAATAATAAAATAATGGAGTACTTCTTTTCTTTATTAAAATGCTTGATATAATTCTTTTAAATTCTATTTGCAATTCAAAACTGTAACAGTTTTGAATATTTGTAGCCTAGTTGAATGATGAGATATACTTTGTTGTTAAGTGGTGTCTTCCAGACAAAAACTGTTGATCTAAATGATCCTCATATCGCCCTTTTGAAGGACTTTTTCTAAGCATGCTAATGATCGTCCCTTACCATTAGGAGATCCACCTCAATTATCCACTGTACAAAAATTTAAACTATATTAATATATTCCAGAGATAAGGTCTTAGGTTTCTATAAACTTTTTTTGGATTTGTTGGAATTTGTAGTAACTTATAGAATTTATAGTGTTTTTATTAACAGTATCAGAAAGCTGCACTAAGTTAGAGTATAGCATTGTAACTATGTTTTTTTTTATATTTTAGACTATCCGTTTTTTCCCACGGTTCTACCCGCGTAGTTCCCGTTATCGTGGGAATTTCGGGAATTCCTTTCTTAGTGCACCTCTAAAATACCTAAGCTATGTCCCTTCAAAATTTCAAGTGCCTACGTTTAGCCGTTTAGGCTGTGCGTTGATATGTCAGTCATTCAGTTTCTCCTTTTATTTTTATAGATTTTCAAAGCTTACATTCCACCTTAAATAAACTAAACTGAATAGTTATCTTAATTAATATATTAATCTGATAGTTTATTTTTAATTTTCTCTGGAGCTGCTGTTAAGATTGTTGAATTACTGTTATTAGACAACTATGCAGGTGAACCCGCAAAATAAGACTTGTATATATCTCTTAAAGTTCAGATATTCCTTCAACTGTTTAAATAGGCTCGTCACAAAAGTGTAACGTAATTACTGACGCGTGTACAATAAATAGGACTGATCATGGAACTACGCAATTCGCGAAACCAACAAGTACTATGACGTCATACGGTTTTCTCAAAAAACGAGGCAAGGTCACTTTTTAAATTATTTTGGCGAAGTCTGTGAGCTATTTTGAATTTCGTCTGGCACACGTCTGCTGATAGTTTATCGCTATGTACGTAATGAATGTCATATCTACGAGTTTGTCCTAGTTATTTAGTTATTATAATAATGTTTGGTATTGCATAATATTTATAGCACTTAAAAGTAAGCGAGGCTTCCTAGTTTATAAGCCTCGTTAAAAAATGTCTAATTAAAAAGGCGTACTAGGAAAACATTCAATGAATATTTTGAAGATAAAAACCCTTGGAATGACATTTCTTAATGCTCGTGGGATGGTGACCTTTTTCATGTTTAAATATTAAAATAATCGTTGTTTATATTTACAATTGTATGTTCTTATTTTAATAAAGAGCGACTATCAGAGTTTCTTGCTGTTTCTTCTCTGTAGTAGTTTTAAAGATTTAAACATCCGGAAGAAATCGACTTTGTATTATACTAAAAAATACAACATACTATGAACTGGAGACTTTCATTAAATGAATTGCCAATTCCTTTTCCCCGAAAATAGGGAGATCTAAAGAGTCTCGCTACCGGAGACCTAACATTAGCCACTAATTACTCAACAAACTGACTCCAACAGGTAGACGAATCTGAGCTTCAAGATGAACCCCTTCAACTTCGGCTCATGGATCACGACACGTACTCCGCCAACGACGCTATCGGCAAAGTGGTCATCAGTCTGGCACCGTTGTTGGCTCGAGAAGCGAATAACACCAATGGTATCACTGCGCCTCCGGGAGGTATGAGGCTAGTTATCTATAACTATACTAATATATAAAGCTGAAGAGTTTGTTTGTTTGAACGCGCTAATCTCAGGAACTACTGTTTCGAATTGAAAAATTCTTTTTTATTGAATAGACAATTTATCGAGGAAGGGTTTAGGCTACATTACATCACGCTGCAAGTAATAGGAGCGAAAATATAATGGAAAATGTGGAAAAAACGGGGAAAATTATTCATCTTTGAGGGCTTGCTTTGCGTGCGCTGCGAAAACGGTTCAAGATACCAAAAAATATGAATGAAAGAATTATTCCTCTTTAAATAATCTAAAAAAAAGTTCGCGACAGTATATGTCTATATTCTAAGATTGACTCACTATAACATAATAATAGAAACAGATCCAATGGGGACGAAGTCGCGAGCAACAGCTAGTAAATAATAAAAGTATATTCCCTAAAAAACATACGGAAACAAATTAATATCTCTTACTTATATATCATAGTAATTTCTGAACCCACTGTAAGATGGATTTTTTTCTGTTTGTTGCGTTGAAACATTTGACTAAATGAACCGATTTTGATATTTGTTGACCAGTCAAAATACATAAGAAAACGAATGAGTCTTATTTTTCGTTAAAATTATAAATTTAATTTAATTAGGGGTAATATACGACCAGATTGTTGATCGTAAACCATTGCAGAGCACTTTACATGAGATTGAAAAAATACACAAGACAATTTACAAATAAAATAAATTACAGGAAAGCTCAGCATATGTTGGAACTGTGAATTGTATATAAACTGCTCCAACTCTTATTTTGTCATGGCTTTAATATCTCCATGATTCCATTTCACAGGCGCAGTGATGTCAGGTTGGATTCCGGTGTTTGATACGATGCATGGAATTCGAGGGGAACTCAACGTCATCGTCAAAGTGGAGCTGTTCTCTGACTTCAATAAGTATAAGACTTCCAGCTGTGGTGTCCAGTTCTTTCACTGTGAGTTTATAGATTATAGACCCTATCCTATTTCCTAACTTTTACCCTATCCCTAATCTATACCCTACCATACCCTATCTTTTACCAAACCCTATACCCTACGCTATAGAGTAGACAGATAATTGGTATCCGATTTAAATTATGTTACATTAATATATTTACTAGATGTGCTCGTGGTTTTACTTGTATAATTTCCGTTCCCGGGATAAATAGTATCCTATATTTTAGTCCAGGATTAAACTACCTGCGAAATTTTTTCTGCCTAACATCTACAAATATCCTAACACCCATACTCACAAACTTGATACTATAATAGATACACTATTTAGGACATTAAAGAAAATTACTTAAAACGCCAGGTCCAATGATCCCACCCGGATATCGGGTATCCGCGATTCACGGGTTCGTCGAAGAGCTTATAGTTAACGATGATCCGGAGTACCAGTGGATAGATAAAATACGGACCCCTCGAGCGTCCAACGAGGCGAGACAGGTCGCCTTTATAAAGCTCAGCAATCAGGTATGTAGCTATTAGGACGGTTTTTACTTTGTGCCATTTTGTGAACTTAAGCGGGCAACTGAGCAAGAGACTTCAAAATTATAAAATAACTGTTAAATTTTATTTACTTGATCCGTTATATGCTATAAGGGAGCTTGCGTTATTGTTAATTAAATAAATTGATACATTTAAACTTATCTAGTTGACGTTGCGTAACTAGATAAATTTAAATGTATCACTAGATGGCGCTGATCATAGGTGAACTTAATGTTTTTTATAAATTATGATTATCAGGTGCAACGTCTAGTAGGATTAAAAGCTGCTGAATTGGGGGCTAACGCCGTAGTGGGGTATCAGCAGGACTTCGACTTGGAAGGAGAAGCCGGAGTGGTAGCTAGAGCTATTGGTGAGTTTATATATGTTTAATTTTGTATTAAACTTATCAAAGACTTGTGAAATATAAAGAACTGGAAATTGGCGACTGGAATTAAAACCTCTTTGCTCACCAGGTCTGCAGACTACAGACTACTCTATCTCTCTTTTCTAACAAAAAATTTTCTAACATAAACGATAAACGAAAAAAAAGGGTGGTCCCAATTAAATTTAATAATAAAAAAAACAACCCCCAAGGGTGGAAAATTGGGAATTAACTTTTTTATACGCAATATCTCCGCCAATAATAAACCAATTTGAACAATTATTTTTTTGTTGAATAGGAATTATCGAAAGGGTGGTTTCATGCGAATTTGAAGAAAAATTTCACCCCCAAGTGTGGAAAACGGGAATGAACTTTTTTATACGCAATATCTCCGCCGATTATGAACCAATTTGAACGATTATTTTTTTGTTGAATAGGTATGAAGTCGATTTTTTTTAAGTTAATTATATTTTAAAGGTACTGCTGTCAGTATTACACCGTTACCGCTACCGAGTCTACCAACAACGGTACAATTGACGCAACAGTGAGTGGTTTTCCTATACATAAGTTAACTCATTTATAGTTTTGAATATTTCCATTTCACTGGTTGAAAAATAATTTTTACTTGCGCAAGTAATATTATCTTTTGAGTTGTAACAGTTATTTGAGAGGTTAAAGACTGACTGTAGTTCTTTGTGTGATTTCTTAATTTGGACATTTTATTGAAAATTACTCATGAAATATGTTTTGCATGGTTTGTCGTGTACCGTGCTTGATTTGCGTTGTATTATGTAGACAGTTGAAAAAGTACTTGGACATTTTAGCGACGGACGACGAAAGCGTCGCCGATTTGAGAGAATATTATCATAACCATCAAGATGAACTGCAAATGATAGTTAACATTCTTAATCCTAAAACACCCTCGATGTTAGATGAATCTGAGAATATCGATGATGACGATAGAAGCTTCGAAATGACGCGATCTAACACACAAACGACATACTCCGGTAGTCAGTCTATCTACCAAGATCTAGCATCACAGAGAGGTCTCAAACATATATCAGAAGACCAGTCAGAATTAAACAAACTCCTTAACAGACAAGACTCCGATTCTGACTCGTCAGGACCTATCCAAAAAATGAAGAAGATTAAATCAAATTTGTTTTCAAAGCGTTTTGTTCGACGCCGCAAATCTAAACAGGACGATCAAGTATCAATAAAATCTAACACATCTGACACTTCGCGTATTTCAGAAATTCGTAACGAAATAAAAAAGCTAAAACGAGCTAAGCTTAATGTTAGAAAGTTGGAGGAAGAGGAAGAAGGTGTCAATATGGCGTCGATATTAGCTCGGTCTGTGATTCATGCGCAGACGAGTCTTGCTCGTATATCAGAGTCTCAAGATTCCGAACATTCCCCCGGGTCTACGATAAGACGTATAAGCGAATCTGAACCAGTGAGCCCTACAGAGGAAATAATTAAATTTGAGAGTGACCAAACTGACAATAAAATACCTGAAATACACTGTGCCTCAATGGATAATTTAGCTAACATTGATAATCCTCAGTCGGAAAGAAAAATATCCGAGTCATGTCCTACATCCCCTATAGTTGTAAGAAGCGAGAATCTTCTTAAGCTCCCTGGAGATGCTAGTTATTATGGTTCGGTTTCGTCAGCGCTGTCTGCTGAAAGTTCGGACATATATTCAACGTCAGACGAAGAAGACGATAGCTATGACATAAAATCTGATACACTCAGTTCCGTTGTTAAATCCGTGCTCAGTCACAATGTTGATTCTGAGTTCATAGCTCAAATGGATAGAAAACTCACCGTATTAAATTCTCCGTCGTTTGAAAGTGAAGAAGGTAAAGAAGCAATTGATGTCACCAAGGACAATAAACATAATGAAGATGAAGAAACAAAACAGATTGTGACGGATGACAAGTGTGTAGCAACGAAGTCTAATAATCATCAGTTTATCAAATTCCATAATCCCTTTTCTCATAAAAAGCTTTCTGGTAGCGTTAGTTCTCCGTCATCGCCCGTCGAGAAGAAAGGCTTTGTGTATCGCTCCTCAAAGCGGATAAAGCGACAGCTGTCGAAGCTTTCGAAAAGCAGCATGATTAAAAGCTTGTCACATTACTCTTTGCTGCCTAAAAAGAAACATGTAGATCCCAAGCCTCCCTTGAGTCAGCCTGGCTCGTCATCTGATGTTACTTCCCGAACCCCCAGCGACACGGTGCTAGGAACGCACTTCTTGTCATATACCGACCTGCTTAATCTAGATAAAGATACGCTTAATTCCAATCGCTTGTGTAAAAGCGATGAATTTGGTTCGGCTCACGTTTCCATGTATATAGGTTCTGAACCTGTTTCCAGAGCGTCTTTTAGTGGTCCTTCGAGTGTTCACAGCAAAGATGAACATCACTTCCGCGAACAGCGATCTTTTAAAAGGGACAAGCCCGCTATAAAACCTACAGGCTTGCTTCACACTGCTATGGAAACTATTTTAATCGACAAAGTCCAATCACTATTAATACCTACAAGTCCCGACAACCAGTCGGCTGATAAAAAATTCTTTGATGACGTTAACGAAAAACTGGAATCGTTCGAAGCTACGAGGAAGAACGATGCCCCAAAATGTGTAAAGGAGAAGAAGCTAATCAGACAGGACAGTATTCATTCGGCCGAATCGGTGGGATCGCATAAAATGTCCAAGGAATCTAATGTAGCAACTCCATGCAAGTTAACACACACGCCAGTCTTACAAAACTTCCATCCCATTCTTAGCGGACACTTAGAGACCATACCGTCCCTGCCGGAGAGCGGGTTAGATAGATCGGAGAGTTTAGACGTAGAGGGCGTAGAATCAGAGTGTGATACTAACAGTGCTAGCGTGTGTGATAACTCGCATGCAGCGTGCGATGTTGACAGGGATAAGAGTGAGAGAGAGAAATGCGATAAGGAGAAGTGTGAAAAGGACAAAGCAGGGTCGCCGAGGCACGCCCGCCACGAGTCGTACGGCGGCCGAGAGCCTGCAGCCAATCAGAATGCGAGCGTGAATTCTACGTCTACGCCTATGGGAATCCATCGTCGCTCGTCTGATTCAGACCTCAGCATAACCCCTAAAGGTACTTGATTAATTTGTAATTTATTTAAGGACTTGAAATAGACAAACGCCTATTTTTCTGAACAAATTGAACAGACAAACTATTTGACAAATCAACAGTGATATGAAAAAAATGCATTACAGGTAGCTCGCTAAACGCATCTCTGGGCAACACAGGCAGCGGTGGGGGAGCCATCCTTAGGCCATCTATGAATAGTAATAACTTGGACATGCTAGAGTATCCCTTCTTGACGATGACCGAATATCCACCAGGATTTATTGTACACATTGGTGAGTTATTGCTTATATATTTAGTTAAAGAGGGTAGTTAGAATTTAACTAATTCCTTTGGAGGGAACAGAACAGGTCGCAGTGCATCGTTAAAAATATTTTTCATAGATTTAATAATTAATAAATTAATAGTAATATTATATTCGGGCTCGTAAGTCTATCGAGTATAAGAACATGTTTTTTACACATATTTATATTGCGGACCGATAGATTACTAAGGGACTATTAGTACGGGATCCCTGGTACATTTTTCCAATTGATTACTATCAAGCAAATTTTTGGTGAGTAGCTTTATTTTGATGAGACGCCCAATAATTGGAACTAACCGGACCGGAAAAACGTACTACGAAATTTGTAGGACAATATGTTTGTTAAATAATACTAATAATTAACTAAGTAAAAAATAAAAATCAGCTGGTTAGTAATAATTTACGATGACCTCGTTATCGATACATGTTGGAAAGAGGGGACA
>DWAJ01004014.1:0-13692 GCA_018238005.1 Eurema mandarina
CATAATAATTAACAATACAATGGCAGTTTTCGCGGGAATCTGGCGGCGTCTATTTGTAATCTCGATTGAATGTTCGTTTTTTGGTGCATAAAGTGATTTGATGTTTGATTGTGATAGTGATTCATGCAGTAAATTAGCCAATAAGTGTCCAGGAAATGAAGAATTTATTCGAGAGCGCATAGTAGCGCCGTTCCGATTGCTCCAAGATTCGTCTAGGTTCTTCGTAAAGCTCACTTTCACTTTACGAAAGGCAGAACGAAACAACTGACTGACTCGACTAAAGACGACTTGATGACGATTTTACTTGACTCATATCGACTTTTATCTTGACCACGTTGCCTCTTATTTACATTGATATTGGCAAAAAGCTAGACGCTAATGCCATAATATAAGAAAGAAAAAGAACAATACAATGTCAGAATGACAGTTGACAAATAGTTGTCACTTGTCATTTGGCATTTACTAATTAGTATTTAGTAATACTAATTAGTTTATCAATCACCTTGACATTGGCAAAATTGTGGCAACACAGAACTGCCATTAATCACAAAAATTGAATTGAATTAGTTTATCAATTATATTATTATTAATATCCTTGTAGTTTATACTTTATGTTGCTATTTTAGATTTTAAAATAAATGCTGCATAAGTGCATAGTGCATACAGTTAAATAAGAATTTTAAGTTGATTATTAAATTAAGTTAATGATTAAAAATGGAATATATTTATCAATAAATGATTATACAAGTGTAGGTAAAAACTAAATTAATTCTTTTCATTGTTGATGTCCTGAACAAAATTTATGAACATGTTTATCTCAGTTTATGCAAAACTTATTTATATTTATGAAATATATTTAATTTAGGAACACAATTACATAAAATTAAGTACTATTAAAGTGGAGAGAAGTTTTAAAAAAAGTATTAAAACAAACAGTGAACAGTTATTCAAAAGGTATATTCGCCCCAATAAAGATCGTATAGAAAATACAAATTTTGAAATACGAGTTTGTTAAGAGCTATGACCGACACAGAAAATGTTGTTAGATGTGGCTGGGTCACCAGTGATCCTAAGTATATTGAATATCATGATAATGAGTGGGCCATACCAGTGAAGGACAGTCGAAAACTCTTTCTAATGCTGTGCCTAGAAGGACAACAAGCAGGACTATCATGGATAACTATTCTAAAAAAGAGAGAGAATTACATAAAAGTATTTTTTAACTTTGATCCATATAAGATAATTACTTTATCAGACACTGATATTCAAAATTTGCTTTCTAATTCTAGTATCGTTAGGCACAGAGGAAAGATTAATGCCATTGTAAATAATGCTCAATGTTATATTAATATGGAAAAAAGTGGTTTAAACTTTTCAGAATTTATTTGGGGTTTTGTTAATAATGAGCCTATAATAAATAAATGGACATCTATTAAAGAGGTGCCATCTGAAACTGATATATCCAGACATTTATCAAAGTCACTAAAGCAATATGGATTCAAATATGTTGGATCAACAATATGCTATGCTTTTATGCAAGCATGCGGCTTAGTGGATGATCATATAATTGATTGTATTTGTAGATCAAAAACCCAAAAGGGATAGATTGTTAATTTTTGTGTTATTAGTAATAAGTACCTATCTATAGATTCAAGTCATTGCAGTACTAGTATATAAACTTATTAAAGTATCATTAATAAGAACTAAGAATCTTTTATTATGTATAATTGTTAAGTCCTTTGCTTTTAGTAAGTAATTTAGTCATTATTTGTACCATTTAATTTGTTGAAATTGTTTTATTTATGATATTTGTAATATAACATCTTATTTTCTAATGCAAGCAATGTAGTTATTTTTAGTGTTTATTTCCAAATTATCTTGCAAATAGTCATAGACTATCCGTATATTAATATTTACCTACCAATCACATTCCATTTTGACTGCCTATAACCAGTAGGTATCATATTTATTAGTAAAGTGTTGAATTTTTTATGGAAACTTTTTTGTGTGTTACAACAGTTTTGTAGCACCAATATCGATGCATAACTTTACCGCCCAAAAAATGTTGCCTTATTGTCCAGCCTGAGGGTCAAACCTGCTCAAACTGCTGGTAAAGTTCTGACGGCAACAACCCAACATGCATCAATGCTCGACTACTGTAGAACATACCTACTAACTTAATTTACTTTTTATACAAAGTCAAAGTCAAAAGTATCTTTATTCGATTAGGCTACATTTAGTAACACTTTTGAATCGTCATAGTATTAGAAAACATATTTTACCGCCGGTTCGGAAGGCAGTTGCTAGAGAAGAAGCTGTAAAGAAGAAGATGTAGAAGAAGTCGCTCTTTTTAAAAAAAGAACATACCAGATCGACAACTAGTTAGACTCTTAGAGGAACAAATAATTTAGGGTGGTTATAAAAATTATTATAAGATTGTCCGTGTGTGGCTCCTAGCTTATATGAAGTATGCTTATAAAACGTAATAGTTTGTAACAGCTTTGCTAACATCCATTAAAAAGATTAATCAAATTAAATGTTTTATCTCAGAATACTTTTTTTCTGCATTCTGAGGTTATTATCGTCTGCGCGACGAGTGCGCGTCAATGAACACGAAAAAGGCAAACCTCTCCACGAGTCCACTTTCACGTTATTCTTTTTACGCATGCGTGGATAAATCAGCTGATTGCACTCCGCCCTACAATTCCTCAGTGCACTTTAGTTATCGTGATATCAATTTGTACCTTAACAAAATGTAGCAATAAAATATTTTATAAACGAGAATATTGTTCCCAACCAAAGCAATAATGAAAGCAGCAGCCATGTCTGTGTGGATTTTTATAAATTTATTGTGTTTCGGAATGTGTGGTTATTTATATTTAATATGGTCACAATATTGGATGAGCATTGAAAGACAGCGATTGTTCAGTGAAACGCAAGCAAACGCTCAAAGAAGGAATTCCCGTTTGCACTTCCAGGAGTCAAATTCTGATAAATTTAGTTTTCACCAATTGTTCAACTCGTCAATTTTTAACGATGCTCTTAGAAAAACTCGACGATCTGTGGTACTAAAGAGGAATCAATATCTGCAATCGTCGTCCAGTAAATCCCGAGTCACCGAGAGACCGTCCATTAATATTATACTTAAAAGCCACGGAAGACCAAGATTTCCGAATATTCATAAGCCTATATTAGAATTTGATAGTGATAGATATGAATGCGCCGATTTCGGGACGTCCGAATGCGACGATCAAACTAGAGAATTCAAAGAATTATTGTTAAAGGAATTTCACAGAGTCCTCATGAGCGATAGTAAGGTATTTACGTCAGGCTTAGATACTCAGAATACGTATGATGTTAAATACGAGAGAGGCAGCAGAAAGAATACGCGCAAAGAGATCCTATGTGCCCTCCAAAAAGTTCCATTAATCACGGTAACCTCTGAAGATAAACCTTTTTCGACTTTAGGTTATACAATTCCTAAATCTCCGTTGCAAGGAAATCGGTTCTACAACATGTGTGCTGTGGTAACAAGTGCTGGTGCTTTACGGAATTCAAGATTTGGCGATTTTATTGGTAATGAGGCTTTTTAAGTAGCACCGAACTTAGGCTTTGTCAATATTAATGTTAGACGATATTTTACGTCATCATTCCTACCTAATACATATTTTGTTAAAGTATTTTATAAGTTGATATATGTGCATATCACATATGTTGTAAAGTGGCTATTTTATTAGAATGATGTAGTATTTTAAAAGTTCCCACGGATTAATATTGACGATGTACGATCTAAGATTGCTTGTATTGTTATAATTGCTTGTAGATATTAGCATGTTTAACAAGTATGTAATGAATGTTAAGTTCAACGCACAGTTTATGCTTATTAATGTAGATGCACACGTGCCACCATAACATGATGATAGCCTGCCTTATGAATCATAAACACCGTGAGCTTGATTGTTTACTTTAGCGCTCTTTTCAATTTATTAATACTTATTTCTGGACGATTTGGATTTAGTATAACCAATTAAAGTCCTCATCTGCTCATTTTGGATGACAAGAATTATCAGTATAATTAGGACTATTAGTATTAAATAAAACTTTATAATAGCTTCTTATTCCAACTTATAGTAGGTAATAGCTTCATAAGTTTAAAGAGAACAATATGTTTTAAAGTAGAGTTTCTTTTGGTTACATTTTATTAGCGAATTCATATTGTCAGCCCGGATTAGAATAAACAAATTAGAACCAAGATTTTAGATATTCAGGCTCTCGTTCCACGATCTCGTATGAATGCGGTTAAATACTTTGATAGATACATAGTTTTATATGGTTTACAGCTACCCAAGCAATTTATGTGACTCGACATACTCTGAAATACATGAGTCTAAATCAAAAACTAATATCATTATGACTGGCTTTATGTAAATGGTGTGGTTGTAGGTGTGACTATGCCTGATGGGTGATCGACCGTCCGTTATCGCATCGGATCGGCTTTGTGTACGCATTGTAATGCACATCGGTTGAATTTCGAAGAACGGCCTATATCATATATTGAGTATTGTGTGCATATTCAGTAATATGACTACTGCTTAATCATACCTCATAGTAGTGTACAAAAGCTGATGGAGAAACATATTAGGGAACCCGTGGAAGTTTGTATGTTAAGAGTGGAGGGATGTCATACAATTATACCTACTAATACTTACTACAAAACTGTTGTGAATCTGTTTCTGATATTGCAGTACATAGGGCAGTGAATTGCATAAACATTTTTTTAAACCAAAGACACATTATTTGTGACTGATCAAATTACAATAAAACTTCGATGGATAGCCAGTATGTTATAATGTTATACCTAGGAAAATATCTACATTCCAAACCTCAAATAGTCTTCAAACCAATTTCTAAAGTAAAATAAAAAAAGAAAACATTTTTCTCATCATAAATGTTTACGTGTTGCTATAATGAATAATTAAACGCATCATTAAAGTAAGGCAATTTAATCATTATGCATTATTATTTACAATTTACAATTGTGTTAGTGCCTGATACGGAGTATGGAATGCCACTTATTATGCACAGATGGGTTGATTTGTGCATTATTATCGCAATCTAAGCTCTCAGAAATGCACGACCATCGGATATGCTGATATGGTAGTTGGAAACAAATGATATGGCGCCGACAATGGCGCCAGGACTACCAACTTATGTAAAATTAATAGGTACGTTTATTATCATAGAAAACAAATGCTCGCAGCTGATTGGTTCTTATCATACAGTTGTATTGTCGCAATTTGTTTGTTGGTAGGTTAGGTTGGTAGTAATTATTATATGGATCATAAAAAAAATCTTCGTGTCTTTTCACTGGTTTACTTTGGGTATACTATTTTTGTGGCAAAATGGTCTTAGCAACTGTGTAGCCCGGACAGAAAAACTGTTAACGACATAGGGGACCTATGTTCGTAATTCGTTTTACCGCATTGGATAGGGACAACTTATCAGAAATCAGAATACTAATCTTATCCCACAACTTAAA
Organism: Eurema mandarina; assembly: GCA_018238005.1. Classification (NCBI taxonomy): domain Eukaryota; kingdom Metazoa; phylum Arthropoda; class Insecta; order Lepidoptera; family Pieridae; genus Eurema; species Eurema mandarina. The sequence goes on from DWAJ01004014.1 coordinate 5,540, forward strand.
TTATCGTAACATTCATTGAGGTAAACTTTGTAGAACCAAATAAATGTGTTTTAAGAATAGGCAGTAAAAGTCATGTACTCAAAAACGGGGTTCACGATGATTCACGAAACAAATAATTTTATTTAAGTTTCATTGTAGGTATTAGTCACCAACCGCACGCGTGGTCTTTGTCCTTTCTTGAAAACTGTTATAAATTATTGCCTAGACATTTGCTTGGATATTATAAGTATATCCCTATTACATATATATATTTAAAGTCATGATAGAACAATTTGTGGTTCACTGTATCTACTATTAGTAGAAACTAAAACTAAAACATAGAAATGTTAGTTTGTTAAAAATATGACTGACACAATGAGCATCATCCTTAAAAACAAGTAAACCCTTTCATACCTTTTTCTATGGCTTCTTGTACCAATTTCTGAATTATCTAGTTTGTATGAATAGGAATTGAAAGCTTTATTAATAATTATTTGTACTTTATCATATAATACGATGGAGATTGCTGACCAGATAAATATCGTCTGAGTGAGACTTCCTATGCATAGTGTTAAAATGCTTGAATGTCTCAAGACTAGTGTGAATTCACTCTTGTTTGATTTGACTGGTTGCTAATTAAATAGAAGGTTCTCTGGTTAAATCTCGGTCGTTCTTCTCAGTAAGGGCAATGTCCCTTTCGATTTTGTTGAAATATTACCATGCAGGTAGGTATACAAATATTTAATATACATATTTGTGGTCAAGAATTTCTTAAAAAGCGTAACTGAAAAGTCCCGTGAGAATTGGTCCGTAGGACTGATTCTTAGTTTACCAATTAAGTTTTTTTTTTAATTCAACTCTAAAATACTGGATAAATATTAAAGGTTTTATTACGCTTTTTCCATACTCAAATGTACAACTGCAATTACTTCTAAAGGCGATATTGCTATGTATTTTTCAAAGTACCCAATTCTATTCTATAAGAGGCAAACAATATATTTTAATTAGTTTATTCATCTGCTCGTTAAGGTTAAATTACTTAAGAACATTAGTAATTATGATGTAAGTGTAACAGATGTCACAAAATTGTGACGATTTCTGCAAACAATAGAATTGTCCGGACAATTAGAACGATTAATAATGTATCACAAACATTATTTAACAGTTTTATAGTTAGCATTGATTTTTAATTGGTAGATTACTTCAACTTCCACGTGGCTATAAAATAAGTAGTTAAAAATTAAAATTAAAATTTAATTATAACAGTAAGTGTGCCTATGGCTCGAATAAATAACCTTATCCTATATTTAAACTAATATAAATTAAGGTAACTATTTATGGCATGGTTTCTTATCACATTTTGGCCTCTACAAAATGCTGTTGTATAAACTATATATTAAAATATTACCTTATATGTGACAATGACTCATAATTATAAAAACGGCACGCGTTTTAATTTCCTGGCTCCTGAAATGTATAAAATAAATAGTCTAAAATTAAGTTTACAAAAAGTGTGTGATCAAGGTTAAAATTATTTATCGCAGCATTGTTTTAACTTTAAACGTAATATTTGAAGTAAAAATGTTACAAACTATGTACTAAATTGGTCCGCGCAGTAAAACGACTTTATTTTTAGATTCTGATTATATTTGTAAAATAAGTTACCGTTTCATAGTTTGTTTTCTAAATAATCAACAAGAAAAATGTCACATGTAGTTCTTGTGTATTTTTCCATGTAAACTTACGTGGAATAGTTTAAAAAATTTCATTTAATTGTATAGGTCAAGGAAATATTGAAAAAAAAAGAGAACGTTTTGCTCAATAATAGATAATAATCAAATATAATTACTAAGTCTGTTATTGCTAATCGCGTTGTTTACATCTATTGTTCCGCTCTCTTAGTGTATAGCATGTGGATTCTTTAATTTTTCATAGTAAAAACGTGACCATGTCACAATTTTATTTGCTTATATATACTTTTCAAGACTTTCATCCTTTTTGAAGGGTTTTTCGGCATAAAAGAAATCTGTAGTTTACTTTTAAAAAACTTCCACGTTATCATCAAATACATTCTTATTTGTGTGTATTTCCATGAATTAATTGATCTAATGGAATCATATGAATTACACATAATTATTACATAGATAATAATTAAAAGGAAATAATTCAACTTACTTCAATTAAAAAAATATTCTAAAATCCTATATGAATTTCTCATGGTCATTATCAATCGTACTTAGGTACAAGTGAATAGGATAAGCTAAAGCATCAACATTAAAATAAAAGTAAAAAATTCTCAAAATTTGTTTCATACTTGAATTAGCCGACTTATACGATCGAAATGAGAACGTTCGTTTTTTGGAGTCGGTTAAAAATCATAAAAACTGCCAGAATAAAAATAAAATCAAAATTGTAGCTTTTTTATTCTTGTCTTCTGCTCTTTGGTATTCTTTTATAAAAAATTATGCGTTAAATCTACAAAGAGCTGGTGTCACGTTTTACTTATAAGGATCTTTTCTGGGAAGTAATAATGTACGTAAAGGAAACTAGTGGTTTCGAATAAAATGACTCATATAATTGTATATGTTCTACCTACTTATATTCTATATTACCGATAACCAATACAATAATAATATCAATTGATCAATTATATATGTCTGTACACAATAAAAAAAGTTAAATTTTCAAGTTCTGAATAAATCATAAAAATCTGTTCAGTCAAACAAAACCTTCACATAGAGGCAGCATGAATAATATTTTACCTAATTATGTATATTTTTCATAGGTCCTGTTACTATTTTATTTGTAATTGATTTCAGACACGCACGATATGGTACTACGATTCAACAATGCCCCAACTGAAAATTTTACAGAGGACGTTGGCTCTAAAACTACATTTCGGATTCTTAATTCACAAGTAAGTAAATAATTTTTACAATTATTATTCCTACAAAATGCTTCCATCGGGTACTTTTCTGAGTTTTATTTAAAACTTTGCAAGGCATTGCGGAACCGTAACTTATTTTAAGGAGTTCCATAGACTACAAAAGAAATTTTCGTCTCTCCAACTTTATAGTCTCTCTAATAGCTCTATGTCTACCAATATCCGTCCGTTCAGCACCAAGACGCTTAGTAAATAAACTGTTTAACCTGTCAACTGAACCCATGAACCTGACAGGTTTATAGGTACAGTTTTTTACAGAGGCTTTACACTTGAAGGGTGATTGTCTCTTCTCAATACAGAACTTGAGGAAAATCGCATTTAAAAATCGAACGAATATTGTTTTAATGAACAGGGTAACTCACAAAGAAAATACTAATATTGTAGGCGAGCATTTTACAATTTTTGATTTTATTCTCCTTAATTTATTAATGTAACGTCTAATTTAGATATCTACTCTCAAGTCCAAGAAAATAGAGCTTTAAATACGAATTTCAGATAATAACTTGAGTTTTTGATACAATGTTCTATGAAAGATCCGTAAACGAATAGTAAAAGTCTTATTTATATTTATCCACGAGAACTTGTGATATAAAAAAACAAACCTTTTGTTTTAAAATTTTAAGGAAACAGTATTCGTAAATACTAAAAAAATATATTTAATGAAAGTTAAGAACATTATATTTTACATCAAAATGATATGACATCATTATTTGGCTGATATTCAATTTTTTATCTGAAATTCGTATTTAAAGCTCAATTTTATTGGACTATATTTAAATATTTTACTTGTTTAATATTATAATAAACAAATTTACAGGTCGTTTCAAAGCCAGAGTTTAAATTTCTTGATAATCCTCTTTACAAAGATGTTTCAATGCTTATTTGGGATCCTGCGAACTTTACAAGTAGCCTTGAAGACTGGTACCAACACCCAGACTTTCCTCTCTTTCCTGTCTACAAAAAGTAAGTATAACTATATAATTTACTAAATTAATTTTACTCACCTATATTATAAGGCAAAACTTTTCAAGCATGTATTAAATATACTGAGTATAATTGCGTATATAAGGTAGGTACTATCTGTTGCGCGCGACTCCGTCCGCGTGAACTTTCATATAAACTTTGACCCCCCCTTCCCCCCTTATAAGCCTTTTTTCCAGTTAAAAAGTAGCCTATATTTTATCTCAGACCTTAGACCATCTGTGCACCAAATTTCATTACAATCGATTCAGCGGTTTGGCCGTGAAAGCGTAAAATTATAAAAAGTTTCAAGCCTATGTCCTTCCCCAGGCTTTAGACAATCTGTATACCAAATTTCGTTCTCATCGGTTCCGTAGTTTTAGCGTGATGGTAAGACAGACAGACAGACCGAGTTACTTTCGCATTTATAATATTAGTATGGAGTACGGATCGATGTGTGGATGTTTGTTACTCCTTTTATTTTACACAAAAAGTTCTTAATGTATTTGGTTAATATTTGATACTCATCTAAGCACTTTTTACCTGGTACATATTACTACAGTAAAATAGTATTTCAAACTAGCCGTTTTCCGCGAACTTTTATACGCAACTGAAATATGAATATTTTGTATACAAGTCATCCTCTTATTTTGTTGCAATGTACTTATAAAGATCAGATAATATCGCGATAACATTTTATATACTTAATATAGTTTTTTATAATGCAACAAAGTTCTGCATGACTCTTACAAAGTTTTCATTTTATTTCTCAGTGCATTAACATAAAAGTGTCTAAAGTAATGTGTTTAAAGTAAAGAACTGCTAACTAAACTTTGTCATAGACCATAGTGTCACCTTTATGCCATTTAAATTCATTGGGACTGATAAATAATGTTTGAAATTTATCTGTAAGCTTAACTACGTACGCACGTATGTCTTTTGACTAAGAAAATATGTTTCAGATATTTAAAAAACCACCCAAAAGCCGACGCTCATCTGTTAAATCCTATTGTTCTATGGAAATTATGGACCGTGCTCCAAGACTCCTCGCCGTATAGATTAAGAAAAAACCCTCCTTCTTCAGGTTTTATTGGTAAATATAAAATGGATCATTTATTTTTAGTATCGTAATTAACTAATTCATTATACGGAGGATACAGATGTTCGGTATTTTAACTGTTTGAAGGTACATTATGAATGCAAATTTAAAGCATAGCTAGTCATAGATTATCGTGATTGTAGCCATCCTATAAGTAATAACATCAATATTGATGAAATATATATTCAAAATAACAAATAATTAACTCCAGATTTCGTGAATAGGTCTCGTGACAAGTGGACACAATCATCGTTAATGATTTTCAAAACAGTTAATAACATCAATTATTCCACTATTAAAATGTAGATGTATGTTTAAAATGTTTTTATGCTCGAACGTGTACATAATATAACATAGTAAATACAATTTGTAATATGAGATTACGCGACAATCAATTATTGTACAAGCATTCTATTATATGTTAACAACTTTTCCAAAATAACAAAGTTCATTTTTTATTTATTTTTTCAATTCATGAAATAGTGAATGGCCAACACTATTCCAGGCATATGGTTTGCGTTGCACCGTTGCAACCGCGTACGAGTATTCGAGTACATTCCATCTGTTCGCGCCACGCGCCGCTGTCACTACTACCTGTCAAACGAGGACGCCGGCTGCACTCTAGGCGCGTGGCATCCACTAGCACAGGAAAAGGCACTAGCTGAACGAATCAGAGATAATTCCGATGTAGACGTCTTTCAGCGGGGTTATATCGATATACCAGGCTTCAGAAAAATCGATTGTAATGTGTAAGAGACAATAGAAACGCCATTGATGTTTTTTTTTGAGACTGTATGCGAATATTGATTTTAGTACTTTACTATTGACAATATCGATATCTAAAATGAGTATCTCAACAAAAAAGAAAGTTACTCAATAAGAAGAAAGTAACTATTTTTGCAATAGGCCATCTATACAATATTATTTATGCTTAAACAAAACATTAAATAAAAATCAAGTAAGTAGTTAAGTTATTTTGTTTTCTGTTTCTGCTTTTTGCTACTATGTCACAAGATTGTTAATGATTTCAATTTGTCAATTTGTGCCACAAATAATCTTAAGAATAATAGTATGATGAGATATCAAATAGAACTGAATAATTAATACTATTAGGAGTGATTGTGTACTAGGTGATAGATGAGATGTTTGTAGAACGAGTGATAGTATGTATGGTCGTTATCATTGTTTTCCAATTACTGAGTATAGTGCAACATTTCGATCAATATCAAATTATAGAAAAACATTCCTTCATTTCCTGTCATTGCACATGTAATTACACGCATCAGGCGAAAGTACTACTTAGTGCTTTTGAGAGCGCTCGTTGAATGAATAAAGAAAGATGTAGTTGAAACATTCAACGTTAAGAATTATGCCGCATAATGCGCTCTAGTGCTATAGGTAATTGGAAAACGCTGAATATTTGACTAGTTAGCGTTGCATTTACTAACGGTTATGAAACCATGAAAGGTAAGCTTCGTTCATACGTCTTCCATACTATAAGCGTTATTCAGATATCATAGCTTTGTTACCATTGTTACTATTTAGACAATAAATAGATACTTTTGTTAATAATTCCTATATTGCTAATATTGTTATTTCAAATTGTTCCTTTATTTTATTTTATTAAGACGTAGTTTATTTATCAATGTGTAAACGACGATTTTAAATCAATTATAATTTTGAATTATGATGGTGCATTTTTATTTGTGTGTGCTCACATATGAATATTGTCTTATGTACTTTCTCACTAAAAATAATTCTTATCTACAAAAATAACCCTATCGGGTTATCGAAATGTATCGTTTTCGTTCTTAAATTACGAGTCCCATAGCGAAGGTCGCCTTTGTAAATATTTTGATACGTAAATTTAAACCAGAATTACCACTTATCATTAATTTACAATTTTAACGTCATCACCATAAAAAATTCCATCTTAAATTCCATCTATTAATAGGACATGAAAAATGTATCTTCATAGAAATATTTTTTTATTTCACTACTTTGTAAGCAGATTTTTATTTTAAATATTTAATTTTAAACGTCTGTTCTGGAACTCTCTTATTACATCTGACTGTCGTTTGATGGGGCATGCGAATTTAAGCACATTAACTAAGATACTAAAATCTTTAACAAAACAGGAACAATGATTTGATAGTTATTTTGTGATCCAAGTAAGGCCATGTCGGCCATGAAGTGCCCTCGGCGTATCTCGTATTTTTAGCGATTCGCCGTGTGCTGGACGCTGGGTGCTGGCAGAATACTGATATGTTCTATATGTTCTACCGACTCGACTAGCTGTTGATTAGTGATTCAACGCAAGCGCACGGAATTAGCGACATCCGAGATACGCGTACACAGCCTCAACTAGACGCGTAGTAACGTTTCCTTCAAACATACACCCATTAACATATCAATTTTCAGTATAATCCTAATCATTTATATGCCGCACGCTCTTAAATTAGCACGGAACTATACCATAGCGTAAATCATTTGTAATGAAGTCGAATAGGTTTTCCTATTTGTGTTTTTTGTGTGGTTAAAGTTTTTTAAAGGGTTTTGAAGTTTTGAGCGAGTGAAGCTCGCTACACTAATGTCTAATACTGCTAAACCTATTTTAAGTATATTTTATCAGTCTATTAATAAAGAGTAAGTGTTATAAAAAGTTTGGATGAGATTTGTACATATTTATTCTATTACATATTTTCTTATCTAATGTTCAAAATTATCGAGGACGTTATAGTACCTACCTACTATTTATTTGTGATTTCGTAGAGTATTAGTTTACTAGTAAACTGAGCCGCGCCAATCCCCGATAGCGCCTGTGTGAATTTGCATCTGCACTGCAGATGAAGTGCCTCTTTTTTAACGGATCTTCATAAAAAAAAGAATTTCATTTTGTAACGAATATTATAAATATTGAGAGACTTGTTCAATAAGCTGAATATATTATGTTTTGTTGTTTACAAGGTCTTTGTTCCGTCTATTATACCTACTTATAAGTAGCGTCACGAATCTTTAGCGCTGAATGAAACCTGCGCAGAAGTCAAAAATAAGGTATCGAGGGGACGGCACGGCGCGCGGGGTGCGTGAACGTTGGGTGCGCGAGCGTTGATTGGGTCCCCAGTCGTGTTGTCTTTCTCGCACCAATACGTCAATTCCGAGCGCGCTTCT
>DWAJ01004015.1:0-13690 GCA_018238005.1 Eurema mandarina
TAGTTCCGAAGATATTACAAATTTAAAATGCAGGGACGTAGTTGTTGCGGCGCCGCGGCGGTACCGACCGCGGGTTGACAAAAAAGCTGTGAACGTTGTGTATGAGGACATTCTGTAGTTGCACCCGTGCGAAGCAGGGGGTTATGGAGTTGGAGAAACAAACCTAACGCCACAGCTCCCCTGAAACATGTTTCTGGCCGTTATTATCATATTGCTTTAATGATACAAAGAAATACAAGTAGTTATTAACTAAATTTATTCTGTGTGATATCTTACATCATAACTCCACTCACAAACTCTCAAGTCACATTTGTTCTCAGTCAAGGATTTTTAAGTATATATATACTGCTACATAATATATTACATTAATTATGTAAATATGACTAATATGTGTTAAAAAGATGGTCAACATATTCCATATAAGTTATTGAATAATTAATTCCAAAATAAATCTACCAATGACCTTTGGTTAATATGAAAAATTGTAATATTTTTACTACATTTCATAAAACAAAACTTAAATTTCAAATATTGTTAGGTCAATTACAAATGAAATCCAAGTTAATCCATGTTTGATTAATGCAGTCATTCCCATTGGTTAGCCAGTAAGTGTAGCAATGCGTAGCGGTGGCTACTGAGGTGATGGTTATCTGCGGTTGTTGCCTCTCTGGTGGCCTCGCCCTCTCACATATGTTTTGTGCTGGTGCTTGTTGCCGTGCTCCTGTGAGTTTTGATTAAACCTTTCATTCTTAGTCTGTATCTGTTGTGGGTTGTTGCCAGAAGTCTGAGATGCGGTGGCAGCATTGCGAGCTCCGTTGGTGCGGTCCTGCGGCGCGGAGGCGGCGGGCGGCGGGGCCGGCTGCGGCTCGCTCATGTTCACCTGCTCGTTGAACAGCATGCAGAACTCGCCGACCTTCTGAATGTCGCCCGACTTGCCCGAGTAGAGCGTGAGGGCCTGTCGCCACAGCGAGGCGTAGCCGCGCGTGAGGCGCACGATGTCGCCGGGCTGCAGCAGCGCGCCCGGCTCGTCCCACACGGACAGGTTCACGGAGGCCGACGCGTCTGCCACGCGCAACGTACGCACCTCGCGCGCCTCCTTCGTCAATGTCGGCGGCCCTACCTCTAGTACTATGAATATAGCGTTAATATTTTTCAATCCGGGCTTCAGGTCTTTGATCTGCACGTACTCTGTACTACCCATTGTAGTTGAAAATTACAAGTATTTCTACAGTATGTGATATAATCCTGCATCTGCGTCAGTTAAATGTATATGAAGAATCACTGTTGGTTTTTTAATTTTATGATAACTGCCAACTGGTAACTAAATAGTATAGTATTGATATTCATAATTCATACTATATTTTTCTTTTATTATGATTTTTGATGAAACTTAAATCGTCCCTGACAAGTGTCACAAGTGGCAGTTGACAAATAAAATAAACGTAATTCTAATTGACATTTTATCCTACTTTCACAGCAGAAAATCGCTATATGGCATAATGCTAACAATGAATGTTCCAACTACAGAAACGCATCGTACAATCGAGCAATTCAAAAACTAGTTCTTTGCACTATTTTTTCTTACATTTATATAAATTACTAGCTGTTGCCCGCGACTCCGTCCGCGTGGACTTTCATATAAACTTTAACTTCCCTTTTCTCCCCTTTATAACCGTTTTTTTAAGTAAAAACGTAGCCTATGTTTTATCTCAGGCTCTAGACCATCTGTGTACCAAATTTCATTACAATCGGTTCAGTAGTTTTGGCGTGAAAGCGTTACAGACAGACAGACAGACAGAGTTACTTTCGCATTTATAATATTAGTTGGGATAAACGTCAGAAAAAATGGTGGTATTGAATTGGTTTTAATTATGTAAAAGATTTTTATACCCTTAATAATTGATCCTATTAGATTAAATGACGTTCAATACATAAAAATATAGATTAGAAACTGCTAACTGTAGTTTTTATTCTACAGCTATTTACCTTGTTTTTCAATTACACCATTATTCCGCATTATGCAGATAATTACATGGGCGCTGCCAGAAAATAACATTATTTTTTCTTTAATTCGTCGCACTATGATCTATTTAAAAACTCAGCTTCGTTGTTCGTTATTTGTAAGTGTGTCAAGACTCAAGAAATAAATTTAAAAAAAAAATTGTCAGTGTTACAACTTAAATGTCAATTTAACGTTTGCGCTAATCGCTATGAAAGTTTGAAATTTGCAATTAGGTAAATAATTTATTTAAAGCAGATGTAAGATCATATCATCATAGTAAATTTAGAAGAGTTTGGTAGTGCGGAAAGTTTCAAGTATTTTATAATATCCTGTGAATAATCAATAGATTTTCATAACTAAATAAGATTTGGCTAACCAAAATATTGCCGCCAACGGTAACCTATAAACAGAAATATTGCTGGTGTTCGTCGCTACAAAGCCAGTATGTTCGGCGGTACCAACCCGAACAAGGACCTGGAGGTGGCGTCTCCGCCGGAGGACACGGTGTCGGCGCTGGAGTTCTCGCCGCCCTCGGTGCCGCAGACATTCCTCGCCGCCGGGAGCTGGGACTGTCAGGTAAGTAAATTGCTCATTCAACAGCATTGTGGCTCCTCTCGAAACGATAAAATAATATGCGGTGTATTTATGCAGGTGCGATGCTGGGAAGTGGAGCAGTCGGGCAAGACTGTACCGAAAGCTGCCCAGAGCATGGCAGGCCCTATATTAGATGTTGCTTGGCATGATGTGAGTTATGAATCCTCAATATATTTTCATTTAAATTTAAGTCGAGATTACGCCATTGTTGATTGTTTATGAAATACACTTGTACACTTTGGTCACATGATATAATGTAACTACATTCATCAATACTCAATTTAGCAAATATGGTTCTTATCTATCTTCTAGGTCTTTTACATATGTTTTGCAATGTATTAAATTGTAAATTTCAGGATGGCTCCAAGATCTTCATGGCATCCACTGACAAAAGTGTAAAATGTTGGGATTTGGCATCCAATACTGCAGTTCAGGTACGGGCAGTTTTAACTTTTCACTTTTAAATTCAAGCTAGTGAATAAAAATTAATAACATTTTAAGTAACTAATTAAGAATAAGGCATTTAATTTTTTATGAATATCTCCTAAATTTTTTGGTAAAGTATTGTCAGAAAAAAATATTCTAGTGACTTCTTTTTACATACATTTACAATATTAAAGTTACATAAAATATTTGGGAATGGATGATCAGGTAGCGGCCCACGATGCTCCGGTGAAGACTTGTCACTGGGTGAAGGCTCCCAACTACACCTGCCTCATGACTGCTTCCTGGGACAAAACTCTCAAGGTAACACAGACAGCAAGTGAAGTAGTTTAATATCAAAATGATACGGATATGCATTCTCATATGAGAATGCCACCAATATATTTCTGACCTCCATGACTCGGTCAAGCGCAAGCTCATATAGAAAAAAAATTACTAGCTGTTGCCTGCAATTTCTATATCTATAACTATGATTAATAAGTTTAGATTAGAATTTTAAAGTACTTCAGCATAAATGATATTTTTAGTTTAATTTCTTTGATCTAACAAATTTGATTACAATGAAAAACATGAAAAAATCTTTTAAAGAGGGATAATTTTGTAATACATATTTTTTTGAGTATTTTGAACCATTCACACAAAATAAATTTGTTTAAAAAAAAAAATCTTTAGTTCCAATTATGAGGAGAAATCATATATGCAAACTATGATTTGGGACTAATCTGCTTAAGTTGACTATTCAATACATAGTATAAAACAAAGTCGCTATCCACTGGCTGTCTGTCCCTATGTATGCTTAGATCTTTAAAACTATGCAACGGATTTTGATGCGGTTTTTTAAAAATAGAAAGTGATTGTTAAGGAACTTTATGTGATTGTTAAGGATTGTTACTTGCGTAAATGCGGGTAAAACCGCGGGGCGCGGCTAGTTACATACAATTAAGGATGTACCACTAAGTGAAGGTGTAGTGTGTACACTGTGCAAAATGTCTGTTGTATTTACAGTTTTGGGACACTCGCAGCTCAGTTCCAATAATGACAATTAATTTGTCAGAGAGGTGCTATTGCGCTGATGTGGTGAGTTGGCTTGTTCATGATTATTTAGTTGGATTTGATATATGTGGACTTTGTTTTGAACATTATATATGTATTATTGGATGTTATCATTTATGGTCCATCATTTTAAGTAAATAATTACAACGAAGTGAGTTGGGAACTCAGTATAATTTACTGCTTGTGAGTGCAGATTATAAATAGTGACATTGTGTAGAGTTGTAAGATGGCACTGAGTATGGTGTGTGCGGGGTGTGCAGGAGTACCCGATGGCGGCCGTGGGGCTGGCGGACCGCGGCATCGTGCTGTACTCGCTGGAGGGCAAGCCGGCCGAGGTGAAGCGCGTCGAGTCGCCGCTCAAGTACCAGCACCGCTGCCTCGCCATCTTCCGCGACAAGAAGACCAAGGCACGCACACGCACGCCAACATACTCTCATCCATCATCACACATCACTCATCACTCATTTCTTTACTGGCTTTCTATATATTATACGAACCCGTTATTTAATATTATAAAAAAATAAACTCAGAAAAGGTTTATAAATAGAGTCATCATCACTTTACATCATTCACAACCACTCATTTCACAATATATTTATTTATTTATTTTAAAAAGTACAGCCACATAATACATATTTCACATTATTTCATACAATGAAAACAAAAATTCTAATTTGTATTAAATTACGGCGTACATAACATTTTTTATATACTAAACTAAACACTAGGTACATACATATATATATTATGTTTAAGTACGACAATGATTTATATTTAATAATTGAATATGTTGTGCAGGCGCCGGCCGGCTTCGCGCTGGGCTCGGTGGAGGGGCGGGTCGCCATCCAGTACGTGAACCCGGCCAACCCCAAGGACAACTTCACCTTCAAGTGCCACCGCTCGGCCGGCACCACCGGGGGCTACCAGGTTACTGATATCCTTACGCTCCTCTTCAAGAATATTTAAAAAAAATTGCTGCGTTTGACATGACAGGAAATAATGAACGTTTATAAATCACGTATAAATTTACCCATATTTTTATTACTTGTTTGTTATTATATACAATATTAATGTACAGGCAGCATGTGGAAGTTAATTTTTAAGCAGAGATTAAAGTTCGATCGCTAGCTGTCGTGAAACGTTTCGCAACACAATATAACGATGAGCAGTTTGTTCGAAGTGCTGATGAAACAAGATGCGCAGGACATATTCGCGGTGAACGACATCGCGTTCCACCCGGCGCACGGCACGCTGGCCACGGTGGGCTCGGACGGCTCGTTCTCGTTCTGGGACAAGGACGCGCGCACCAAGCTCAAGTCCTTCGAGACGCTCGACCAGCCGCTCACCAAGTGCGCCTTCAACCACACCGGCCTCGTCTTCGCCTACGCCATGGGCTACGACTGGTCCAAGGTCCGTTGCTCTTCTCCCTCTCCCTCTCTGTCCCCCTTATACTTCGTTCTTGTCACAAGTAGTTTAAGAGAATCATGTGCTTATTATACAATCTTAAATTCTTATAATGGAATTCAAGTCTATGAAGGTAGAGTTACAGATAAACCTTTTTATAAAAAATATCAACTGTGCAATATAAAAAAAATTAAACAGATAATTTGCATATTAATTAAAACAAACTGCACTCTTACAGGGTCATGAGCACTACAACCCGGCCAAGAAGAATTTCATCTACCTGCGACCGTGCTTCGACGACCTGAAGCCACGCTCCACCTGAACCAGCTTTGTGTACTATGTTCCATGAACAGACTATGTGAATGAGCCATTTAAAAAGGACATTGTTTGAAATGATATGTTAAATTTGTGCAAAAAATGTGATGTATGGAACTAAAGTGTTAGGTAAATAGCTGGAAGTCAAAGCTTATCTTGATTAAGATATTGTATAAACTGAATGTGATATATATTATTGCATAGTGATGTAAGTTTATATAAGATTTGCAAAATGAACACCATAAAACTACTGTATTGGCAGTGTTGTTTATAATTCTTAAAATAATTAAACAGATAATTTAAAACAGTTTATTGTTATTTAATTGTGTACATACATTCACAGTTTCCCTAATAATTTACAATTTGAATTATCTAATGTTCAGCATGTCCATGCCCATGAGCATGCTCATCTCCAGCAGTGAGTTTGTCGAAGGCCACCGTGGCAACAGTTAAGGCAACTCCCAGAGGAAATCCTCGGAAGAATAACTTGCGTGCCTTCAGCCAGCGAGTGCCAAATCCAGGGTGATATCTCCAAGCCTCATTTCTAAAAAATACATCATTTCTATGACATTTGTATTTCAATCTTTTTGGATAATATATAACATCAGTACTTCAACTACACTGAAACTAGATAAAATAAATACACTATCGCTAATTTCTTAATGAAATTGCTTTCTTTTCATTTTCTGTCAATTCATTTTTTTGATCATATGGATGGATTTAATTATACTTTTGTACTTATTATTCTTACCAGTTGAGGCTATTTATGTGATAATGCTTTTTTTTGACATCAATATTGTCACTTTACATTAGAATAATAACTAAATATTTTATTGCGATCTGATATCGAATGCATAGTTTTAAAGATTTGAGCAAACATAGGGACACAGAAGGAAGTGACTTTCATTTATACCATGTAATGATGAATATGTTAATATACGCTAAAAAAGTAAAATTAATAAAGACAGATTACCTGATCCAAGGGTCCTTCAAGCCCCTTCTTGCTAGTTCTTTTTGAACTTGTTCCAGTTCCGGGATACCGTCAATTTTGAACTGAGAGTAATGGGGGACGGTATAAGGGGGTCCGTGACCGTGTCCACCCATGGCTATCAAAAGAGTTGTTATTATAAACGTTGAATGTTGCAAAAGACTAACCTTACATTGTTATATAATTACAACAAATAAATTAAGCCTGGAATGAAATGTTAATTTCCCTGTTTAGTTAATTAATTAATGTTTAAAACAAAAAACAATTACCTGCGACAATGTTTCAAACCAATACAGAACACAAAGTGCCTACTACACTCAATTTCAAAATTATTTAGAATTTAGAACCTATTATCTGAAGGCTGAAAGACAATTTGACGTTGACGTATGGTTGACATATGGGATTGGCGCAGTGCGTGGCGTGCATACGATATTTGTTATTTTTATTTCACCGATTTATTTTCTTATTTAATCGTAACTCAAGTTATTTAAATATTAAAGTTTACGTACCTTCTTTCTCTCGTTCCTTTTATTAATAACTGGAGAGGTATTCGTGATCGGCGTATATGAGTAATTCACAAAATCTTTATTTAACGTTGTTTTTTATCATGTATTACAAGCAGACGTTACATAAAAAATACTGTAACAATGTAATGTAATACTAAAAGAAAAACTAACGTAATAGATCTTATTTTTTTTATAATATAAGATAGTCATTACTTAAGATATCCTTAAATCTAAAAAAAAATAATACTGTTGTATCATTGTTTGTGTAATACAGGAAAACATGTTAATTTTTAATTAATACAAGATATTACTTTGACAAATATTATGAGTTCTCTAAATAAAGAAAATATATTAATGTGCAATAATAGCGCTCTTATCGGATATTCACCGTTATCGATGCGGACGGGTCTAGCTTGTTATTGTGCTTACAACCTTCAGACTGTCCGTGCGAGGCTTACAAGCTTTGCGGCTTTCGGCCTAAGTCCTAACTCCTAACGCTTTGTTGTATCGAGATCAGTGCAGTCTCTATTTTTCTATAACGATTATGCCGGTTAATATATATATTTAATCGTTAAAATGAATTGTTTAATGTGTTTGCAGTTGATTATATAAAAATAATTTGGATGCGAATCTCTATTGTCGCAGTGCAACTAAAAGTAACGAAATATTGTCTATATCTGGTTTTCGTACACTAGAGTGGTTTTGTATTAAAGCAGTCGAGGAAGGCCGACACGATGTTGGTAGTGGAGTTGTTATAAGAGAAATAATGTGTCGGTCCTCTGGGAAGGCGAGCCCGGCGCTCGCCTGCCTGCTGGGCCTGTGGGGCCTGCTGGGCCTGCTGCCCGCGGTGCTGTCCGTCTCGACGAGCCCCGCTCTGCCCGGTGAGTCGTCAATTCAAGCTCTAAATTTTTTTTTATACATTAGTAGCAAAGTTTTCAGGTTGTAGTAATATTATACACTCTGTAGACAACATTTGTATTGAATTTTATTGTATTAATTTTATTTCAATAATAATTGATGGTATTTTTTGCATGCAGCTCACCCGCTCACCCGCTCACCCCACCGCCTGCTCCCTATCTCCTGGTCCATATAATCTAAATAACAACTAATATAGAACAAGTATAAATCTAAACCTGAAGTCTGAATTCTACTGAAATAGTAGTAGGTGTAAATAGCAACTGACAGTGGAACAACGGATGGAAGACAAACATGCATTTGTACTTAATATGTTATTCAGGAACCCTTCATAATGAATTAAAGTTGTGTAAATGGAATAGGTTTCAAATTATTTCTGAATCCCATTTTGCAGAAATTAAGAAAAAAGCTACTTATAGTTCTTATGTTGCAGTACCAATTCTTTAACTGTGTGTCTCAAGTTCTTAAGTCAAACATAAATGTGTGTGTAATGATATTAAAACATTAAGTAGATGAGTTTGTTCTAGTTCCAAATATAACATTTACTTTGTTTAAATCTTTGAGGAATTTATTAAGTCACTGTAACAAGAAATGTTTAAAATACACATACAGATTTTCATTGAGGATTTTTATGGTACAAAGTTTGCTAGAATCATGTAGTATAGAATTTTTGACAAGGATCGTTTGGAAGGTCG
Source organism: Eurema mandarina (assembly GCA_018238005.1). Lineage (NCBI taxonomy): Eukaryota > Metazoa > Arthropoda > Insecta > Lepidoptera > Pieridae > Eurema > Eurema mandarina. Next base: position 8,917 of record DWAJ01004015.1, read on the forward strand.
CGTGGCGGCGGCGCAAAGGCGCCTGATCATAATTAGATAAAAACACGCACGGCGGGCGCGCGGCTCGCAGCTCGCGGAACCTGTACCAGAGAACCTGGCGCCCGCGTCACCCTCTTCACCCGCCTCACCCGCCTCACCCGCTTCACCCGCGTTTGCGCCGCCTAGACCAGTAAGCGGCGCCCCGGACATCCCGCCACATCCCGCGACCCGGCAGACACACTGCCGACACCATAAATACACAATCTACACCACACTGCGTCGGTACATTTACTTGTCTTTCTTTTCATAATTTAGAGCTGCCACAGAGACTTCAGAATCTGTTGCTCTTTGTATGTAGTTTCCACTATTTGCTACTATAATGTACCTACTCACGTATCCATGTAAAGTATTTAATTGGAATTGGAAAGACATCAACAAATCAATAATATCTTATATTACCTTTTTAAACGGTTTTATTTTGTCTCTTAAGAGCCATTAATCACCATTATGATATTATTTATAACACGTTTAGGAACCGATTGCACTTGGCAGGCAGCGATTATAAATAAGTAAGAATACAGACATACGCATACACGCGCTCGCAGAATATTGATGAGTGACGGCACGCACTTATGTTCATGTTAATTGTGGTCCATTTCTATGGGACATTCATTACTCACTCATTACTTGAATTTAAAAATCTAGCCTATTTAACTACGACATAAACATCGTAATAATAAGGTTATTGTTTACATTTAGAAAAGAGAACCTCTCGTTAGCGGCAGATCTTACCTATCGCACTGTTAAACAGAATTATTAAGACTCACCTATAATTTAATTTTCGAAAACCAGTTCTAATTCCCTTCTTCCTTATTTATCACATATTAAATACAAACTAATTTAATACATAACAATGAAGTAGTAAACTACACGACTGTGTAAAACTCAAAAATTTTTATAGGTTACAAATATCTTATAAAAAGTGCAATAATGATCTAGGAGCCGAAGCAGCCCGGCGGCCGGCGGCGAGGGGTCGACGCCCGCCACAACAATAAACTCTAGTAGTCCTAATTGCTCTGTGGAACATTTAAAAATTAGATCACTAACGTTACGACTCAAAGCTTTATTTAGTACAACGCAAAAAAATAAATATAAAATAAAACAACACTAATTAACGTGGATTAAGCGACGACAGAATACGCTCTAGTACGTCATACGAGTCAGTTCATCATAAGGCTATTTATTGGTTAGGTCGCATATTTTGTTTTAATGAATGATCTATATACCCAAGAAGTACGTAACGTAGGTATGAGGTAGGTAGTGGTGTTATTAATGTCGTAGTTATTAAGAGTGGCTATTTGGGCGGCGGCGCGCGGCGCTCCTCAGTCTCGTCAAACTAGTCTGCGGCATTATAAATGATTATCTTCAGTGGAGACAAACGTTCTTTAAGCTTACAATTAAGTGTTATCAACGGGTTTTGTATCAAAACAGATATTTCATTTCTTCTTTAGTTATTTACGAATTAAGTAATAATACAATATTTAATAATAATAAATGTTTTTATAACTTATTTATTTAATAAACAACACGAGAAAAATGATTAAGTAGACGTTTCCAGCGCCGCTTTGTCTGTTGATAATGGAACTTTCCTCACCAATTTTAGCTCGCCGTGGAGTAGGACGTGGCGCCGACCCCCGTGGCCCGTACACTCGTCGTATGTCATATATATATGATACGATGTTTACAGAGGACAATGTGAAGGGTGATCTGCGTAAACGCATACACTGCTGATTTGAGTAACACAAATTATTCCACACTTGCGCCAGAGCTTCTGCTCACCGCTGATGACGATTGTGATAGTCGCTTTCCACCAGGCGAATGGACAGTCCTTTAAACCCGTTAAACTTTTGTGCAAGCACATCATGGACAACTCCTCGTCGACTATTTGTTAAGTTGGCTTCCCCTATTGTTTGCATATTGCATTGATAGTTGCAATAGCACGGCTTACCTATTATATTCGATCAACATTGCACTACTTCGTTTGAAGAAAAATACACTGGACAAGATAGGTATATGTTGTAATTTACATTAAAACAATATGAAGGTGTAACGTCGACTCTGTAAATAATACGCGCGTTGGCCTCCACAGTCCACCTCGGTCTAGTTGGTCTGGTCGCTCGAGTTGGAGCGTCGCCGACGAAATCCCGAAACTGCATGACATGTCATTATGTACTCGTATATAGATCCATTACCAGGATCCAGTCGCTGGACACATTTCTGTTGGATGAAGCACGTAAAACAATAACCTCACTCCGCTCGCGATAGAGCTCAGATACATAGTTAAATATGTAGTTAAGTATTAATGTGCACGGAGCACGCAGCACGCAGCACGGAGGCTCGCCTGTAAGTATCTGTGAATGCAATTATGTACTACAGTTATATCAACACATTAATTCCTTACTACCCATACTTATATTGAAAAAAGAGAGAACTTTATCCCTCTGCTACCACGCCTAAACTACTGAAGTGATATTGATATTTCCTAAGATTGGGAAACGTTGTAAAATAATCTTTATCGTGAGAATCAGTGCATCGAAACATGATTTAACACTAGATTTCGAGTTATTCAGTTAAATATTACAAACACTTGTACAGTTACGAACCCCGAATTTTCGCCGAAAAACATGATTACGACGTATTTTGCGATCAATCAAAAGTTAAATATCAAGCACCAAGCGTAGCTCGGTATATCGCAGTACGGACTGGTGACGACACGACGTATTATTGAAGTTCTGCATCTATAAATGGAAGCCGTGCGCTTTGTATCGGCTAAATGAAAACAGCACATTAGCGATTTATCATCGCATTGCGCAGTTCGCAAAGGTTGGGCGCGCGCACGCCACTTGATCTCGTTAGTACTTCCTGCGCACCTCGCCCTCCCCCGCACCCGGCCCGCCGCCAGCGCGTAACACAATACCCTCCTTGATGCTCCTCAGCCGATAGAACGTTACATGAAGGGACATTGTTCTAAAGTAGCCGGCAAATCATTTATGATTGAATCGAATACAATGTTATACATCGCTTACATATCTTGCGATAGTGATGAGTAAACTAATAGAGACGGGCCCGATATAACGGCTGCAGTAGATGTGTGGGGTGGCCTTTGCCCCCTTGCCGCAGATAGCGGCTATCAGGCGCACTGCGCGACGCGGTGTCTTCGCGCAGCAGCGCCGGGCCGCCGAGTGCCGTGCGCCGTGCGCACTGCTTGCATAGAGCGAGTAGCGACCGATCCACGCCATCTGAAGATCCAACCCCGGCTCACGATCTTAAGCAATTATTTATAGAAATTGGATTGCACTCTTATCTGAATAAGCAGATTGATTGATCTGACGAATGTACTTGTACATTATTTATAAGTTCAATCACACACCAAGTACAAGTACACTCTAAATCCAAAAATCGATGTCCCTCCATTATAGTACGTAGCTACGAATATTTGAGTTAATTAATAACAACTTATGAAACGTATTTATATAAATATGTAATTCTTTTCCTACTATGTAAATGATTGTTGCTTGCATTCGTATCGGCATTCTTAACTGAGATAAATAATAGCGGATATCAATAAGGTGCCTTGTAAATGATAACAAATAACAATATTCTTTTATTAGCTACTAACTACAAGCATCGCTCTGCAGTTACTTGATGATGAGATGATGTATGCAATGTGTCTAACTTTAAAGCTACAAGATGTAAATACTTATGAGTTCATCTCGCTTAGTTACAAGTTACAACACACATTTTGTTTCGTTACTTTTTTGTTGTGTTGAAGCTCACATTACGGATGCATATTTATGATTTCATATTTTTACATAAGAATATCAAAAAAGATAATTTTTAGTATATGCGAAGTCGTATGCCAAACTGTAAGGTCAAAGATCTATGCTTACAGCTGTTGTAGTCACACACACATTTAAACGGCTCGCTAGTCGCTGTAGCAGCGCGAGCCGGCGTCACCCAGAAGTGCACTTTTACCTTAAAGTTCAAGCATTCTACGCGTTTTTAGTCATTTTTGTAAACAACAATATAATATCTCACTAATATTTTAGGTATATATTGAAAATAATATTTTTTAGAAATAATTATAAAGATATGTACTTGGAAATAAATACCTACTTGTGTTCGGTTTCTTGCTTTTCAAATGCTTATAGATATAGATCTATATTGTTACAATACAAAACGAGAATATTGATATGAACTATACATTTTAAATATAGCACCACAAAACCGCTATCGGGTTTTAAAAGGATTTCACCTCAATATTTGGAAGGATCATATTTCGTCATTTCCACGGGAAGCCCTGTGACGTCGATGGCTACCCTTCACGATACTCGTATTTGGCGTCCTATGTCCTTATTGTTTTAACGGAAGTTAATTAATTAGCAAAACCCTAAATATTACAAAATCGTCTGATGTCCTCGATCCCGCACTCACTTTAATACATAAAATAATTTTTAATAGTTGCAAAAACTAACTAGAATTGTTTAATTCTAATCAAAACCCTACAAACGGAAATATGTTCACATAGAAGACAAACCATTTTTATCTTTTTACCTTCATAATCAGTAGGACTATGAACTGAACTGTACGTCATCTACTCGTAATTAACACATATGTGTGCAAGTGCAATGTGCATGTCTTCATATCTTAATTAATAATTTCTTCTTTTAAGCTCATGGGTTAAGACGCAAGATACCACATTCTTACTTATTTACTCACGATTATTTTATAGTGT
>DWAJ01004016.1:0-13689 GCA_018238005.1 Eurema mandarina
TGGACAGCTTACAAGTGACGTCATAGTGCTGAATCTTATTATTTTATGCTCTTATATCGTTCTAGATAGGTCACCTGTTGGTTTTAATGACCCATCATTTTTTCAACATGGGCCTGTAGTCTATATGGGTAATGACTTCAAGTTCAATATCATCGGAGCCAGAAAGGGATATTTTTAAAAGACCTTGAGAAGGTTAAACGCTGAGAGTTGAAATACAAGTAAATTTGGTCCCCGAAAGCGATCAAAAAACTCTTTTAGATAAGATAAAGGGGTCTTGACTTTCCTCGCGGACCTGTTTTAAAGTATCTAATGAAAGTTGAGCAAATTTGGTAAGAATGAGATTACAATTTAAAATTTAATTATATCTATATGTGGATTGTGCAATAACATGAAATAGGTTTTGGCCTGATTTGCTATTACTGCTGGGCTAATGTGGATAGTATTGAAGATTTTAGGTGTTAAGTAAAAACCATTAAGTTAACCATGACCAGTTTTATGGACATCGATATAATATTTTTTAAAAATATCTTATCTTATCTTTACAATAAGAATGTTCTTCTGTTCTTCCTTTATAAATATTTAAAAACTAATTACCTCAACATAAACTCCGAAAGCTCCGAGTCTTCCTCGAACTCATTATGTATGAGGCCCATAGTGGCGATGTCCATGGCCGCCCAGGGCCCGCCCTTCTTCACGGTGCCCCAGTCGGGGTCCAGCAGCAGGTAGCTGTAGTCGCTGCTGTCGGCCACCCCCACTAGCGGGTCTACGCATTGCTGCTCTATGGGCCCTAGGGCGTTGAGAGAGGTCTCCCACTGTGGACGACATTTAATACTATATTTTTGCTATTTAGTCTATTTAAATAACTTTTCACCACCACTATGGTTGCCTGGAAGATATCGCTTCCTAGCGATAAGGCCGACTTTTGATAAAATTGATTTTAATGTTTGTTTTCTTTATGATAGATACATCAATAGTGTTTTTTATTTATTTATTTTATGAACAACTTTGAAAAAAGATATAAAATGTATTGTCATCTCCAAAATAAAAGCACAATAAAAGAAAAGTAGTATCCAAATCTGTGCTGTCCCGAAACTGGGCTGTTTTTTAGACGCTTCTGGTTATTTCCATAGATAGAAATATACCAATTTAGATTTTTCTTAAAATCAGAATTCTAGATAATTTACATTTTGCACCTTTATGTTTGGGGATCTAACAACTATCTCGATATTCTAAAGGAAAAATTTAAATTATTTAGATATTATGTATATAAATAGTGGTAATATATACTTATCGGAAATATAATTATTAAAAAGTTGACTCACCAACGAATTAATAACATCGGCATCATTAGCTGTGTCTAATTCCATCAATTGCAGTAGAGCCATATTGTGTAGCCCGCTGACGAACAACGCGCACCTCACAGCGCGAGACGCGAACCCCTCCACTGTTTCTGTCTCGCTCTCTGAGTCTGATTCACTATCGCTGTCCCACTCTTGCTTTGGTTTTGATCTGATAATACAGAGTATAAAAAATAAGTTAATGAGGTAAGTCACTAAAACAATGTCCTCGTTATATGAACCAATAACTAAAAAACTGAACTACCCACCTATTTGTAAAATTAATAGGTTTCTCCGAATTCGGCGTCAAAATATCCCTCAACTCTAGCGGCGTCATCACTCGACTACTGTAACCGCTGGATTTGTCCGAAAACGCCAAATGACTCAATTTCTCCATAAGTGGCGTCAACTGCACACCGGTCAACTTTTTCTTAAAGCTGGTCGAGTCTGTTTCCGTTTGACCATCCGTGTTCAGAGACTTCAAAGGCAACGAGAGAGACTTTCGCCTCGACTGGTCCGTTATCGATAACGTTTTCGTCGAATCTTTGGCTATTTTCTTCGGCGTCCGTTGCGGCGATTTCGCCAGCTCAGAATCGAAGTCTTGAAATTTCTCCAACTCACATATTTTTAGGTTAAAACTGAACATATTTTCGTCCTTTTTCTCCTTCATACCGGCGTAATACTGTTCGAGATACTGGTTGAAAAGCGACTCGGATATCGCGATTCCATCGTTTCTGAATACTGGGAAGGACGGGTCGTTTATCGTCATAGTGTTTTGCAATTTGCGTTGTGTCGGAGATGCGTCTATGTCCTCTTTAGACGTTTTTAACTTTATCTTGGAACCGTTTTTACTGGTTATCTTCTTGAATGTTTCCTGTAAATCTGTTACGCTTGCTAGTTTGCGGAGCGGCTCTGGTTTGTTAATAAAATGTTCTGCGACGCAATCTGTATTTAGAATAGTTTTCGTATCGCGTTTCTCGTCAATTTTGCCCTCTATATTCTTCAGAACATCAGGTTCTACGTCGGGCTTGTCCTGGCTTTCAAGGTTTTGGCAAATGGATAGCATGTTTCCATGCAACCGTTTGTATTCCACCATTGGCGTGGAACAAACGCTGGTCTGTCCCGTAAATACATTTTCATCTTCCTTGACATCTTCATCTAGTGATTTTTGTGTTTTAAAGCTTAGTGATAGTTTATTTGGCCTCGTTCTTGGTTTGTTCGCGAAGGGAACCACATCAGGCATGCTGGGTTTTCTCTTTTCTCCTGGTCTATCTTCCCGATTTGGCGGAGATATCATTGTGTGGTCTTCTTCAGGCACCGCTGTAAATAGCAGCGATTTATCCCTTTTCATGCCTGGTTGGGGTAACTCCCGCGTCTTTTCCCTTTCAATTTCTTGTGCCTGAAACCAATAATAATTATAAATTACGTAAATGTAGTATTTCAAAATAGAATTCAAGATCCAAAAAGAGTAAAAATACCTTTTTAAATCCATTAATAACTTCTTCACCGTTCTTCGCAAACTCCTGTAATTTGCTGGCATGTTTCTTTAGACTATTGTATGTCTTTCTTCCGACATATACTACTAATACCTGTGACCCTAAGGGCAGAGGTACGTCTGTCTGTAAACTTTCAGCTGGAGATTTTATTCTATACGGATCTACTACTGTGATGTATGACGTGAGGCTCGGTGGTAACTGTGTTGATATTATTCTGTAAGAGATTGTTTTTATTATTTAGATGGCGTTTCATTAACTAAGTATAGGTCGCGTCACGAATCTTTAGCGCTGAAAGAAACCTGCGCAGAAGTCAAAAATAGGGAAAAGACGCGGCGCGTTAAAACAGCGCTAAACATAAATGACGCCGACTATACTAACTATCTGTCTTTACAGTTACGCACATAGTTTTTTTTTATAGAAAAGCGGGTAAAGGAACAGGAGGAGCTTTAACAAGACCGGGTCATAAGTAACAAGTTCCACCTATGATTCGCAGGTCTCGAGAGGAAGGCTCTTTTCTTAAAAGTTTGAAGGTTGTTAATAATTGGAATGAACCCTGATGGAACAGTTATTAAAACTGTCTGTAAGCATCGATAAATACACTTTACTACCCAAAAAAACTGCGTAGGTATCTGTTTTCTTCCCAGTTTCAACATTTAGATAAAAAGTATCCTATCCAACTAGGTTCTGCTTTACCTATATTCCGTGAAACAACAAACATACTTACATACACCCTCACTAACTTTCGCGTGTATACTATAAATAACTAGTAATAGAATTAATTAAAACTAATCAGATACAAAGTCTATATAACCGTGTCGCCCACGTGTGCATAACCACGTGCTTAGGAGTAATGTTACATAGCCTTTAGCTTTAGGATTCATACATATAGTTATCATATACAGAAGATCATTTAATCTGATCTGTAATTCTAGACTTGAGCGTGTGAATCAACAAACCTTTTAGCGATCTAAGTAAATAAGAGATTAAAACTAAAGATAGTAAATAGCTCTCGAATTACTGTATTGTTCGGGGTGTGTCACTACGACCTACCCAATAGGGACTAATTACGCATAACATGTAACGTCAATAACTTAGTAATTTTAACATTTATTCATTTTGATATTGACGCATTTATGCATGTATTAAACACACAAGCTTTCTCTTAAACAATATATCTATCTGATAAAAAAGCCGCATGAAAATCGGTTACGTAGTTTAAAATTTAAAGCATACATAGGAACAGAACGAAGAAAGCGACCTTTGTTTTATACTGTTTAATGATGATTATATCAAGCATGAGTCGGATTAATTTATAATAATTAAAACTGAATCCGCAAATATTATGTTCAACAAACATAACTACCCATATAAACGACTAGCTGACCCGTACCCACTTCATTGGGTATAATGTTAATTATCGTTTTCGGTTTTTTATATAGCCTATGACACTCAGCAATAACGTGGCATTCTCTCTCGCATTCGCAAGAGAGAATTTTTAAAATCGTTTAATTAGATCCCGAGATTACCCCTTAGTAAACAAACACAGAAACTTTACTTATTTATAATAATAGTATATAGATTAAAATCATTAATAGGTTCATTCATTTGAATATCTACCTACTGTGTATATAATTCATATATGTAGTCGTAAAATATTGAAACCGGTGTTGTAAGCACGTTGACAATGTGGCATCATTGATTTAATGTAAGCACATTAAGTGGGTGTTAAAGTCGATTTCGTGTTATTGCATAAGAATCCTTTAGCTAATACATTCTTGGTTATATTACGCGTTTGGTGAGGAAGGAAATGATTGATGATAAATTGGTATTTAAATATATTCATAGATAAATACATTATACGTATATAACTTTTCATTAAGTAAAAAAAAAACGAATAAAATGCCATTACCTATCTTTCATAGGGAGAGCCATTGAAAAGCTGTTTCATTGTACCTACGTGTTACATTTTTTTTTCAGATGTATATAAATTATAGAGTTAGTAAAAAGTTTTCTATAAATTCTTTATGACATATAGTTACATATCGCAAACATATATGTACAAAGAAATACAGAAGAATACAGACTACATGACTGCAAGCCATTTCTTCCAGGCAACGTTTAACTTTATATTTACTATTTCTATTAATAAGAAATTGTTTTTTATTTTAAAAATATAATAACAGTTATTTCCAATAACCGTTTCCCGTTATTCTAATAATTGTTGCGCAATTATCGAGCCCCCCACGTCGTATTCAACGCTCCGAGGAAAACAAGTCTTCAAGAATGCTATGTTTTTTGCGGGAAGAAATTTAATATTGTGCAATCGCAGGTTGCGTGTTATGGTCTACGTAAGTAGGTGTGTGGCGACATAGTGTCTGTTCTACTATCTATAATATAAAAATGAATAGCTAATTTTGTTCGTAAGTTCATAGCTTAAGCTTAGAATTTTGTTCGTTCATAGCTCAACAACGCCTTAATCATTTTGGCCAATTAATTTTTTTAATGTTTGTGGACACAAGACCATGTTTGGTTTTTATGGCGAGAAAAATCGAATAATTGCCGGGAAATTTTTTGACAAAACGAAGTCTAAAAATTTTTAATCAAACATAGCATAAAACAATGTCACTTTCTTCTAATCCCTTTCAATAATTAAATATTCATTTTTCTCTATATAACAGACTAGCTGACCCGTGCCCACTTCATTGGGCATAATGTTAATAATCCTTTTCGGTTTATTATATAGCCTATGACACTCAGCAATAATGTGGCTTTCTATCAGTGAAAGAATTTTTAAAATCGGTTCTGTAGATCCCGAGATTACCCCTTACAATTTAACAAACTCACAAACTACCTCTATCATATTAGTATAGAAGTATATAGATTAATAAAAAAAATATTGTGTATCAATGACAGTTGCTTGTCATTTAACTGAATAAAAATAATAATCGTACTTAAGTGATAATACGTTATATAATAATAAATCACAACAACACGTTCATTCATAACATTTCAACAAAAAAAAAAAGTTCCCATACTTATAAACTCCGTTAACATTAATCCAAAAACGAAAGATAAGGTTGTGTAGTGGACACATTTGTTCCAAAAATAGCTTTTGAACAGGTTTGGGTCCCGAAATAACCGCTACGCTCGTTTGGAGCTTGTCGAAGTTTCTCGTTTTGGGGTTATGCGTTTCCGGTGTGAAGGTAATTATTTTGGTGTTCTAAATTTAACTTTAGTTATCGTTATAATTTGCAAAAATATTCCTTTACTAGCTGCGATCTGCGGTTTTACCCGCGCAGTTCTCGTTCCCGGGTGAATACCGGGATGAAAAGTATCCTATATGTTCATCCAGGGTAGGTATAACCTACAAACCAAATTTCAACTAAATCGGTGCAGTCGTTTTTACGTGAAAGAATAACAAACATACATCCTCACAAACTTTCAAATTTATAATATTATCAGAATAGGATAGTAGGATATCTGTCGCGTCCGGCGGCTTCCTATTAAAATCTTAAATTTAAACTTATAATTAAACTTATAACGTTCCATAGACTGATTAGATAGTCCCATATTAATCGGTCCGTCGTAAATTCACTTTTTTAAAACCAAAACTGTATTTAAGTAAGTGTAAAAAGTTCTTATATTTGATGACACGCATCAAACCCACTGGTAATGTTGCTGCTACAAAAAATACGCTAGAAATGTGTGGAAATATTTCAATATACAAAAAAGGGATTTTTTGCGACAACGTTATATAAATAGACAAAATTGTCTACTTCAAAATGGCTTTACTTTGCGAGTTCATAATACGGTTCTAGGTCTTAATTTTTATGTTTAAAGCCCTATCTAAAAACTTAACGAAATTTCTCTTTGATCGATCAAGTATTAATAAAGCTTACTTACTTGTTATTATATAATATGACACCTCCCAAAACGCCCTTGTGTCGTCTACAGTGGTCTAATATTTGCATCGACTCCATGTACACGGACGTAGCACTCTGTTGGACAAACATACACACTTTAGGGATCAATAAATACGTCAAATAGACTGTTATAAGATAACTTTAATGTTTAATTTTGATAATTTTCAATTTAACCATGAACCTATAAAATTTATTAAATACTTGGTTTTGTTTAAATATTTTTTCGTGTAATTGTTTTTGGCTTAATATCGGTCGCCGCAGCGTTGAGTTTTTAATTGGTTATAATTTATGTATTCCCGATAATGTACATAGAGTAGGTACTTAAAGTATTGTAAGATGTTTTTCACGTTAAAAATATTTTCTTTTAATTATATCATTATACTTCCTATAAACTTAAACAATAACCTTGTTATAAATGAATGATTTCTTGGTGTAAAACATTTGTTTTAAACGCATGAATTGTTAGGCACGAGTCACTTGTGATTCTTGCTATATGATTCAATTGATAGGATTTTATTGCATAGACGAATAGCATCAATACTTAGAATATTACAAAGTCGCTATTCGGGTCGCTCCCTACTCCCTATGTATGCTTAGATCTGAAACTACGCAACGTAATTTGACGCGATTTTTTAATAGATAGAGTGATTCAAGGTGAAGGTTTATATGTATAAATTCATTCATCATTATAATACATTCATGCGTAGCCGGAACGGAGGTCGCTATTTTTATATAAATTCCTTCAGTACGACTAAGTACAATATATCGGACTGTACCTATCTATGTATCGGATATGGCATATGGTATACCAAATTTATATAAAAACGTGCCAGGCTCTATATGTGTGTTTAAATGCGTATGTATATAAGCATGTGTATTGACCAACAATAATATAGTTAAAAAATACCTACTCATTAAGAAAAAAAAACATTAAAAATTTACACAAAAGAAATGCCTAATAACCCCCGTAGATCGTTGAGAACTAGGCTGACCTTTCGCCTAACATACCGAAACAAGAAGTTCTTGCAAACAAACAATTACCGAGCAAAAATTCGCGTCTCTGACGTCAATGAAGGCATTTAAACGTTAAAGCTTGTTAAAAGATTTTCGTTATCACTGGTGTGATTTTAATTGGTGTAAAACAAGATTCTTGATAAACTGCATCGAGATGGAAACCAGAAGAAATCGTTTAGTTTAACAAGAATTTATGAAATAATTAACTTATAAGGTTTTAGGTTAGTTATTACTACAATACTACAATCTATCGTGATTAAAATTACTAGATTAAATTTTATATCATTATGCGAGTTTCATTTTCCGTTTTTTATAAAAAAATATTCGATATCATCGGTATTTCGCGACTACGCCCTCGTTTCCGTAATGAAGTTAATAACATAGCATAGTTCAAACATGGAAAAATACTGGTCTATCTTCAACTGGACTACATATAGAACTACTTTTCAATAACAGTTCTCCAAAAGATATGTAAAACTCCGTAGCGCTACTGCGCCAAGTACTGCGCTTGTCGCTTAAAATATCTATCATTCGTTAATGATAGATATTGGCCGTTGCCAAATCCTCATACGCAAATCAAATTTAAGCACGCCTCAAGCTTACTAATTTTGACAGATTTGTATGGCGAACTGTCAAATCGGAATCATTTGATTTTCGTTGAAATCCGTCCAGTAGTTTTTGTTTATATATACTTCTACCTCCACAAGTCAATAACATCTTCAGCGCTCGTTTGCTCCTGTACAAAACTAAATCAAACGATTATTTTTCATAATTTATGCGCGCTGCGAATGAGCTACATCACGGCATTATAACAGCTATGAATGCTTAGTAATTAACCCGGTTTGTTTTCCCTTCTGCCCATATGAATAGGAATTAGGAACCCAACATGAAAAGCGTAATTAATATTAAGATAAGCGAGCAATTACCAAATAAAACATTAAAAATAAATACAAAACAACCACTTTAAAGTAATTGTAGGCATTGTACAAAAAACAGGAACCAAAAAATTACGTTTATTGCATTAATTTTCACGTCCGTGATACGCGCAAGTAACGTATGATTGAGTTTACTTTATTTAAGAATAATATTTTTTAAACAAATGCCTACTTATATCAAAACCCAGAAGTTTTCATGTATAGAATGGATTTGGCATATAGGTGAATTTCTTTGAATAAGCATAAGAACTGTCCATCGGTTTAGAAACACATCTAATGTACAAAAAATTAAAAACGATATTACACAACACAAAATTGATAATTTAACATTTGCTTATATTAATTGAGAAATAATTGAAGATTTCAAATATACCATGAATCACTAAACAACTGAAAAGATTTCGATTATTATTTTTTTGCAAACGTTAGATAGTTTTTAAGCAGAGAAAAAAGATTGGGTGTAGAGAATAAGAATACAGGTAAGATTAGTTAGTTTAATACTTATTTAGTTATTTAATAAGTGCTTAAAAACGCAAGAGAAAACGCCCGACATTGCTAATTCGCTATACTACTTACAAAACCCGATCAATTTACGTCCAATGAAATCTACAATTACACCAGTAGTTAGCTGTAAAGTAATTTTCCTATACAAAGTTGACAAGTGGTCTCAAGGGGCGCTCTATAGATACACCCACTTTATGCATTAGTACGGCACGTCGTTATCGGTCGACTGAACTGATAGCAGCTACTACAGAGGCTTGGCTGTAGTTCAGTCAATAAACTCACCGATAAACCTACTTATTACGAAGAACTTATCATCGCGGGTGAGATGGTCTTTATTCGGACTTATCTATTTGTTTTAACTGTTTAGGTAAACCTATAGATAAAAGTCATATTGTTAAGACATAAACTACGCAAGATAAAATTGGATATTTAATCATTTAATGTAAAATCGTGCAATGGGATTTTCTATACATTCAGTATACGTAAATTTTTCTATTTTATTGATGTGTTAAGTAAATATAGGACTGACTTCAACGGGGGAACGGGGCACATTTAAGGCATGGTTTTCTCGAAGATACGTTCGCGATGTTATGATCTAGAAATATCCAAATTGGAAACAATGTAATCATACCAAAATAATTATAAAAATCGGAAAAAAGACGAATTGTCCTTTTTTAAAGTTGATTAAAAATATAATTACAAAGGGCGTGATTGTATTCAATATAATTAGAGATTAATTAATTATTAATTTATCCCAAGGCTGAGCAGATTTCAACTTTCTAGCAAAAGTTATAATCTTCCGGAATTCATTAACTTCCGAGAGCAGTGCTTCTGAGCAGTTGTGATATTCTTTACGGTTTGTTGTTGTTTGTTGTTAAGTCAAGTTAGCTAGAAATATTATTTAATAAATATTGTATTATATTATAATTTTAGTGTAATATAATACGCTTTTTTAGTTATTAAAAATAGGAGAGTAAATCTGTCTGTTACGCTTTTAGGCGTAAAATACGACACTAATTTTGATAAGGATTTGTACAGACATAAAACTTATGCCGGAATATTGAAACGCTATTCAAATTTAAGCACAAATTAAACCGTTCCGAATTGACAGTTCTCCATACAAATCTGCCCAAATTATAAGACTTGAGGCTTTAATTTGATTTGCGTATGAATTTTTGGTCGTTAGATATTTAGGCCGTTAGTTATAGTTAAACAGAAGTATAAATTACTAAAAGGCTTTTTTTACCGCGAAATATAACTAGGACGATGTATGAAGAAAAGATTTTACATCGCAAATTTTATGACAGGAAATACCTCTTTTGTACTACACGTTGTAACTTAAGGGCGGACTTTAATTTCAGCGACCGGACTTAACGAGCGTATTAAAAATTACAGCCTCATTAAATGAATCTAGGACACAGAGTTATAATGATTACTAACATATGTAAGACTTTAATTATGTTGATCGTTTTGACCGAGTCTGATCAATGGACATGTTGATCAATACGCCCTCTAAGAAACATTGACCAACCTTGATCAACATCGTGTGTAACATTACATAACGCTAGTCAATTTTACTTGCGATCAAAACCGATCAACTAGAGCACATAGGAATTCACATAGGTATATAGAAACGAAAGCCTGAACTCCAGATTGTATCATCTTTGGTTGCTTTGTTTTGCTCGAATTTAATACATATAAAAGAATGCCGTAAAAATTGCAAGACACGGCCAATTTAATACAAGACTCACCTTTGGAAGACTCAGCATTGGCACCCTTTGGAATATGTGGCATCCATATTGCAGCACCGGTAAATACGTCTCGAAGATCTGGTACAGTTTGTCTGCAAGTCGTTTCTGGTCTTCCATGGAGTCGGCCAGCGAGCTCAGGTCTCCATGGTACACTTTGATCATCGACGTCAGGAGGTTAGCCCGGTTCTTTAATACCCAGTCCGGGATGTTTCGATCGCTACCTATTGCCTGTTGACAACGCATTTAGTTTATACTTATTATTTATATATTAAATTATAGTCAACTAATTAATGAGAAAAATATTACACTCCTAGGTGTAATATTTATCTCTTAAATTAGTTTACATTCAAATTTGAAAATTTATATTTATTATGTAACAAAACATATCTATTGACTTTTCCTGCAATGATCTACAAAAAACAACATTTAAGTTGACTTATTTTTTTAAAGAGAGGACAGAAAACAGTTTTACCACGCATTCCATAATTCATATATTTTACATACGAATCTAAAAATACCCCAAGTTCCAGCCTCGCGCTACAAAAACAAAGCAATGAAGCATTAAAGAGTCTTGAAACATTTAGACCATACACTGACGACAATAAAAGAACCGAGGTAGATGTGTCGTAAAATTCTTGCTTTAAACATTAATATGATGATTTGCATATTTATAATGCTAGAGTTAAATTTGAAACTGTATATATGATCTACGAGATACATCATCAACAATATTTTTCATCCATATCAGGGCTTTAATCTTTCTATCCACAACTATTTAATTCTTTATTACAACCAGATTCGATAATATCTCGTAAGAATGTCTTATAAACTTTAAACAATATTTTCCTATTTTGCATAAGATGATTAAAGATTATATAAAGCTGTCAAAACAACTTGTTTAATAAACAACGTTGTCAATAAAATATTCAAATACTCATAAATGGTTGCTACGCGAATATTATGGTCATTAAAACACATTACATTAACAAGCAACTATGTATCACTGTAGCGGTAATTTAATAATCATGATATATAACTATAGGTAGGTATGTAATAGGTTGGAAATACGATCGCATATTTAAGTATGGCAGGTTGCGTTAGTTTACCGATACTTTGCAAGCTGATATTCCGCCTTTTATGCGTAACAAAAACTTGGCGGAAATTTTCTCAAAGATATTTTTTATAGTGAGGCAATTGAGACCGTGGGAAATCGACCTCTGCCCAATATTAGCAAAGTTAGGAAAATCTATTCTTTAAAAGAGGCAAGGAAAGACTTATTAAAGAAGCAAATGCAGGAGGAAGAAGGCTGTTATATGCCTTCGGTGCTCGCGCGATCCATCATTGTGGAAATTCGATCAAATTACGCTTATTCTTATGAGAAGGCGGTATTACTTTGTAGTCATATTATCTGTCTTTATTCTGGACTAGTCTAGTTACTATCGTATTATCCTAAATCGGTTTTAAACGCATATACTACATAGAAGTTTAGGTGGTTTCTTTACCTCAGTTTCAGGAATAACCGATAGGTATGAGAAATTTTAATGACGGTAAACGACATTTACCTCTAAATAAATATATTGCGAAAGATCTACTGCTTCATTAAGACCGCATCATGTCAAGCAGACAACTAGGATAGAATATAATCGCGATAGATTCCGCAATGAGACCGTTATACAAGGCAGCCTTACGTCTAATTAAGGCCGGCGGGGTATTAAACCTCAACTTTTATAGAGAAGCCGTATCGCGCCGCGACACGTGAACTCCAACGGTACATTCGATATATTTTACTATTATTTTTATTAAGCGATTTTCTTTTAAATTTTCTTTATGACCAATTTCATACGAAGGTGAACACAAAGGTGCCAGTAATTAATCATTACGTCTTTATTTTAAATGGCATCAATTTTTTTGTGTTCCTGTTCTTTGATTTTCAAACACTTAATGTTGCGAAATATTTTTATTTAATTTATTTGAAAGTCTTACTCTGAACTTCTAACTTCATCATCATAATCTCGTGTCGCGAAATTTATGGGGTACTGAGAGGATTAAGTCTTTGTTTCAAGTACATACATACAACAAAGATATCAATAAAAACACAGTATTTCTTAAACTATTAAAAGCTCTTCAAGTATTTCTTCGCGTTAAAACTTAAGCTACAACGTTCCGACCATAAGCTGAAATTTTATTACACAACTTTTCTCAATCTCGTTGACGTAATAGCTCACTTCAAACGAAATTCTCCCGACTTCTCTTTAACGTTTTAATAAACGAATATCTCAAACGAAATTTCTTTAGCCGAATTACAATTGCGGTATTAAAATATATTGGACATTAAGTAGGTTGTGGATAGAATCTAAAGATATTACCTATTTCTAATACATACATAGGTGTAAAAATGTCTGTATGTAATATGATACTAAAAATGCTTTTCTATAACGGGGTTTACATTGTTTTTTTAAAACATGTTGTTGCTTTATCAATAAGATTGTTGAATTTGAAAGTAAAAACCACTGTGGTCTAGTGTCTTATATAATGTCGAGGACCATTGATAGTCTGTATGTCCACCAATGGGGAACAATCGAAACTAATATTATAAATACGAAAGTAACTCTGTATTTCCATCACGCTAAAACTATTGAACCGATTAGAACGAAATTTGGTACACAGATGGTCTAGACTCTAGAGTCTGGGGAAGGACTTAGGCTTTTTGTTATTAAATCAACCCCCCA
>DWAJ01004017.1:0-13687 GCA_018238005.1 Eurema mandarina
TACTTTACGTAAAATGTCCAAGAAGTCACAACCGTATCCATATTTTTTTCTAATCGACTTTTAAATAATATTCCCTTATTAATGCATTAAGCTAAAACAAAAAATGATGTTTAGTTTGTTAAATTTAAAATAAATATGTATTCAGCGCCATCTAGACCTACTTTCTGCTAAAACTTGTATTAATGGTAATTTTTCCGTCATCTAGTTACCATAACACAAGTTCGGCTTATCGTTAGACTAGATGGCGCTGTGTTAGAAGCGTCCTGTAGTATGTGGTATTAAAGTTATGTATAGTCCGCGTCACGAATCTTTAGCGCTGAACGAAACCTGCGCAGAAGTCAAAAATAAGGTATCGAGATAACGGCGCGGCGCGCGGGCCGCGTGATCGTCGGGTGCGCGACCGTTGATTGGTTGTCCCAGGCGTGTTGTCTTTCTCGCACCAATACGTCAATTACGAGCGCGATTCTACCGATGCGCAGCTATTCTCGTCAATCGCTAAACATAAATGACGCGTACTATACATGCTGGTTAATATTATTTGCTAATACTAAGGGTCCTTCACTTAGAGGATATGAACAGAATCTTTTTTAGACCACTTTCTAGTCTGTCTGTTTGTCTGTAGTAAAAAATAAAACAAGTTTACTCACTGAATAGGCTAGGAACTTTCATAGACCACAGAAGGGAATGGCTACATTTAATTTTCACTTGTTCCGAGCCATCGAAACTGTTGGATGTGCTCACTAGTACACCAAATTCCAATGGTTGGTTACCTGAATAAAAAGATTTATTATTAATTTGCATATTTTATTACAATTTCATGCCATGGGTGACATAGGCATGACATGGCATGGCATAGCTTTAGAGCCGAGAAATATTTTTTACAATCAATTCATTTTTGCATCTTAATAATATTATTTTTATATGAAATATTTCCTTTAAATTTTTCCTTTTAATCTCTGAATATGTATTTTTATTTCGATAAGCCTTAACACAATATTTTTTTATTCTTAGATGTTGAGTATAGATTCCATTTTTTTCATATGGTTACAAGTACTAAAGAGAAACACGCCTTTTATTATACTTAAATACTAAATAAGTATACTAACTTAAATTCCACTTTAGCCCGCTAGTAGTCACATATTTGCAGCATTCACCGACTGGCACTAAAGAACACCAGGCCCTTTTACATTTCCTAGTTTCTTCTGGAACCATTATCACATGATCTCCGGGGGATAAGAGCCACGATATTGTATCGTCAGACATTATATAGACTTTCGTGTTTTCGTTCAAAATCTGTCGCTCTCTGACCAGAAATAAGGTTTGAATGTTGCCTAAGATTTGATCTATACGACCAGAGTTCTGTCCGATTGCCATTACATGATCCAACTGAAAGAAAATTCTATTTAGAATCAATGATTGGATTAGTTGAGAAATTTTTATAATCAAGTCACATCTGTCTTCATGTTAGACATACATATCTCTGTCAGTCTGTTATGCTTTCACACCAAAACTGAAATTTGGCATCTAAAATTGTTTCCAACATTCATATAATACACACAATGAAACATGAATAAGTCTAAATCTATACTAATATATAAAGCTGAAGAGTTTTTTGTTTGTTTGAACGCGCTTATCTCAGGAACTACTGGTTCGAATTGAAAAATTCTTTTTTTATTGAATAGACAATTTATCGAGGAAGGCTTTAGGCTACATAACATCACGCTGCGACTACTAGGAGCGAAGAAATAATGGAAAAACAAATCAACGGGGATGAAGTCGCGAGCATCAGCTAGTTAGTAATAAAAGTAATAGATTACCTCAATGTCCAGTTGTTTACAATAATTGTTTAACTCAATCAGTGCTTTGGTGAAATCCGTGTCATCTTGATCCGGTGTATGTAAAGCCTGTAATTAAATTGACTATTCATTGAACTTAGTTTGGTAAGTTTAGTTAATTAGATACAAGTACAACTACAAATATATTTAGATATTTTCTTAATTAAAAATCAGCTTAACACTAAAAGATTAGTGCCGAGAGTTGTTGATAAACATATCCTTAGTCATTTTCAAAATACATGAAATACCAATTTATAATATCATGTTTTATTAAATAATTTCAAAAATGAGGACCTTACTCAATTACTGACCATTAGGGAAATTTAAAGTTCCCTTTCCTTTAGTTTCCTTTCAATTATAATTAAATTATACACAAAAAATATTTTTAAAAGTTATAAAGTTCCTAAATTAATAAGATGAACATTGCAAAATGGCTATTTGTACAAAGAATAATTGGATAAAAAATTATCTCAAGAGTAACATTAATTTCACCTTACAACCTTTCTTTTTATATTCTTCTAGAAGATCTTTGGTGATAGAGTCGAAGTCTCCTGTTATTAAATCTGGCAAACGCATCATTTTCTGTTCATTTGCTGGTAAGTTAGTCAGAAATTTATTCCAGTGTGTTGTACCACCATCAACGGTAATTCTTACAGCAGCTAAAAAGCATAATTTTGATTAAATACCTATATTATTAATGTTTTTTATATCAACATTAATTTATAAGTTCTAGACAAAAAGTGTTTATATTAAAATACTTAATTACAACATTGATAATACATTTTTAATGTCAATGATAAAATTGACCTTCAATTAAATATTACAGAACGAAAACAACCCTACCATATATATATACTATATGATAAAGTAATCCATTTAGTATATTATGCTTTTACATATTTTGAAGAAATATTGAAGCAAGTTTAATGAGTTGAATGAGTAATACAGATGACCTGTATTAGAATATTTAAAAAATTGTTGAAAAAAAAATTCATACTCTTCATAACACATAAGACATTTAGCTTTCCATTCATGCTGCAGGTTTATATTGTTTTTTAAAACATTTTGTGACATAAATTTTGCCTTACATGATGTGCAAAATGTATAAAACTATCTGTGCCCCGCGGTTTTGGCCTGCGTAGTCCCCATTCCGGGGGCAATGCCGGACTATAAAGTATCCTATGTGTTAATCCAGGGTAACAACTATATCCAAATTTCAAGTAAATCAGTCTAGCTGTTTTTGTGTAAAAGAATAACAAAGATACATCATATTTGCACAAACTTTCACATTTTATTTAGTAGGATTGGACGTAGGATTGTGTATTACCATCATTCCAAAAGCTCTTGATAAACTCCTGGCTCTGAGTCACTGGGCGATTTAGAACGGCAATAGCATATTTACAATTTTTCCTCTTTTCTTGGTTAAGAATATTTGAAGTGTCCCATTGCCAGCACTTTACTGCATTACACAAATGCTTACATGGGGTATGCTGCACATAAAATATTTTATATAATTTGTGCACCTAAAATATGAAATGGAGTTTGATACTACATGAAATGGAATTACGAGATCTATGATACAGAATTAAAATTAAAATGATTCTTTAATACAGAATTGACTATCGGTGAACATACATATATTATTAAGTAAATGAAATGATTATGGAGATTTAAACATATGTAATTATTGTTTAAAATCGATTTATTTTTTATTGTTCATCTTCTTTATTTATCTAAATAAACTATAAGGTTGATTTAAAAAATGTATAATTGAGGAAATGAATGGATTAATATTTTCTTTTTCAATCATATAACTTATTCTTAATTTATATTCTACGAACCTTATGAACAAGTCCATTAGTGGTCATTATAACACTTTTCTATATATTTCCTTATTTTTCAAAACAAATGGGAATGACAATACAGTAATGATTTTATAACTCTAAAGAAACAGTCTAAAGTACAGTTTTGTTTTATTCTTATCTGTAAGAGATTTAACGAGAAACAAAAAACGTGTGCAATTGAGGAAAATTGTTTAAAATACCAAAAGGTAAAATTTATGTAGTGCGAAGATGATTTTTGATAACCTTTTCATAACTTTTATGACAACTTGAAACTTCACAACTTGACAATAGTATGCACAACAATCTTAATTCTTATCGATAACAATGAAAAGTTGTTGTTTTCAAAAGATATAGATTTATTAATAATAATGAAATAATGAAATTTATATGTGACCCTATCTATATTCAATTCCTTTTAAAGTTTGAGTAGTTAGTAGTTATAATTATATAGCCGCAGGCAAATATTACACAGGCTAATTCCATTACCGTACATACTACATAATATTTTTTTATCTATTACCAAAATTATTGTTCTATGTCATTTGTCAAAGTCAAATACTGAATGTTGTGCTTTCCGAACTAGTTTCACTTGTTGTTGTTTTTGGGAATTATTAATATCTCCGTTTGCAATATACACTCACTGCCACCATGAATAGAATTTTTGGAAGAGGGAAACCTAAAACTCCAGGCCCTAGCATAACGGACTGCATCACCAGCGTAAGTGTGATAAACAAGTTCTCGACTTATCCTGGTGATTCATACTCTTTAAGTACCTATAAAATAATAATAACGCTATTCCAGGTGGATGGCCGTGCTGATAATATCGAGCAAAAAGTTCAGAAACTGGACACTGAACTGAGAAAATATAAAGATCAAATGGCAAAGATGAGGGAAGGACCAGCGAAAAATTCAGTTAAACAAAAAGCTATGCGTGTTTTGAAACAGAAGAAAATGTAGGTTTTTACTACATTAATTTTTATTTAATGACTACTTATCATTAGTGTCCTATCTCACACTATTCAACTTAATTTTTTCCATTGCTTAGTTTTAAGAAAATTACAAAACGTTTATACCTAAGTCTTAACTGATAAATGGCTGTTAATCTAGGTATGAACAACAAATTGAGAACCTGCGGGCTCAGTCTTTTAACATGGAACAGGCAAATTATGCAACTCAAACACTGAAAGACACACACGCTACTATTACTGCTATGAAGGATGGTGTCCAGTCTATGAAAAAGGAATTTAAGAAGATCAACATTGATTCTATTGATGTATGTATTCAAATTAATGACTGTCTTCTATTCATTTATATCTATACTTATATACTATTATATACAGAGGAAAGATATGATTTTTTTGTTTGAATTGAATACGCTCCAAGAGTACTGGACAGATTCATATAATATTTGAAAAATACATTGTTTTGAGCTAGGGGATTAACATTGGCTACTTTTTAATGGGAAAAAGAGCTTGAATAAAGAGAAATGGAGAATAAAAAGTTGTGGGGGAATTTATGAATTCCCTCATAGTCATATTATGATATGACCTATGATTCTTAAGTTTGTAGCTAACAAACATTTAATATTTGTTACTTTATTTTTACTATAAGAAAATATAATCATTTATTGCAGGATGTGAATGATGAACTAGCAGACATGCTTGAGCAAGCTGATGAGGTGCAAGAAGCTTTGGGCAGACAGTATGGAATGCCAGAAATTGATGATGATGAACTGGCTGCCGAATTGGATGCACTAGGTAAATATTGTATACTGATCTACTACTATGTACTGTCTATAGTCTATAATATGATCCATATATAAAATAAATAGCAAAAGGTAAAGTCTAAAGATGTTTCTTATGGCTAGGAAATTATCGGACAGAATGAAGTTTGTCGGGTCCACTAATTGCCATTGTAAGCAAAGATTGACAAAGGTATTTTCTTGTATGTGGGTTTAATTTTTTTATATAAATAAAAAATAAATTATAGATTTTAAATGGATTATGCAGAAGATCTAGTTGTGGATTAATTGAATTCACTTAAACACTATCTAAATACATTTTAATTTATGAAGTATAGGAATGAATTGGAGTCTGTTTTGATTCTTAAGTCTTTGCCATCTTATTAATATTCAAAGATCTGAACTAAAATAATATTTTTGTATTTTCAGGTGACGAAATTGCATTAGACGATGACACATCTTACTTGGATGATGTAGTTAAAGCACCAGCAGCTCCCGATAAAGAACCTGGAGTTGATAGCATCATAAACAAAGATGGAGTTCCCGTTGATGAGTTCGGCTTGCCGCAAGTACCAAGTGCCGCTCACGCTAAATAAGTTATTATTAAGGTAATTTTACGTCTAAAATAATCTGGCATATATATATATATTTTTGTCTCTACTGTGATGCTTTTGAAACTGTCGTAGAAGTAATATTTACTATAGTTTAGAATTTGTATGACAGCACATTTTCAATTTGATTTTGAGATTATTTCTTGAAATATTAATAGAGCATTTTTACTGTGTATTCTATGAAAAATCCTTGTAACATACTAATTATTGTTAACAAAAAATATATATTATTATTAACAAAAGCAAAGATCTTTTTATTAGGCTAACATACAGATTTTTTTTAACACAAATAGTCTATGACCTAAAGCACATTAAACATAGATGGGATTATGTATATCACTAAATTTGTAAAAAAATAATATATTTTAAACCATGTATAATGATATGATTAGTGGTAATGTTTGTTGAATATTTGCATTAATGATTATTTAAAAAGAGAATTGTTTAATATTTATAATAATAAATTTATTTAAAGCTTTATCAAAAGTGTTTTATTATCTGTATCTCCAATAATTTTGTAATCTTGTGATAGAATCGAAGAAAGAAATATTTATTCCTGAGCACATTTTTAAAACCACCTTTACCCAGTAAATTTGAAAATAGTGCTCAAAAAGTATTTCATATAAAATTCTGAGTCAAACATTATTTTAATTGAATTGGATACAGGATAGGGTCAATAAAAATATCAATTTATTAATAGGCGAAAAAACCTTTAATAATAAATATAATTATAATTTAAGGGCATTATATTACAAAGTCAAGATTAAATTACTGTTGTTCAATCTTAAATTATCTGCTCATCAATAATTTGTACTGAATCACAGTAGCTGCGCCGTGACGGATATAGGGGAGAATAAATTATTACTTAGTCCACAAAATTTACATCCTAATATGTACATCTCACATGTTTGACTACTCGGACAGTAAGTCAGCCATGCTCAACCTTTCCTCTATATTATTTGCTTCATAAGAGTGGCTTTAAATATAAAGCCTTGATTAATAAGCAAAGCTCGGTCGAGGGTAAGAGGTTGAGTATGGCCGGTCTAATTGCACTAGTGTTGCGAACTCCTTAATCGAGAGCTTCTTGTCCTGTCTTTGGCAAGAGGAAGCACAGTATCGCGGCAACTGTAAAGGAAAAGGAAAAATATTTTAACCATTTTTAAACATACAAGGTCTTAGTGAACTGATTTACAAATTTGTGACATAGGTAAATTTTGATTTCTTTGATTTAATTTTAGTAAAGTAAAGTCGTTATACCACACATTGAAAATTAGATAAAACCCAATTTCAATGTTACAGTAGGCTTAGCAGCAAAATATTTTAGACTCTTTAATGTGATCGTACTATAATTCTAGTTGATTTATTACCGGCAACATTGGTTCCCATGACAAAAAAACAATATGAGCACGCAAAGTGAAGCCATTTCAAAGTAGACAATTTTGTCTTCTTACATAGATAGACATTCTTACATTGCCGCAGTTTTCCACATTTATAAGGTGAATTTCTTGAAGCAGCAATATATTATCGATGGGCTTGTGTGCGTGTCATAATATATGAGAAAAAAAAACAAACTTACTGAACAAGAATGACGCGAACGCAACGATCGGTATGACACAGTTGATGTCGATGAGGTACCCGAACGACAAGTTGCCGATCAGACCGCCGCCTCGACCCGCCGTCAGAGACAGTGCTGCTGCCATTACCCTGCGAACACACGTTATTTTAACATTAAAAAAAAACTTTCATAAATGTAGGTATTGCAAATTTCTGTACAGCAATTAGCACTACATTGGTTATGGCGTTTCTCTTTCCATCAGGAGTGCGTCCAGCTCGTCTCACCACGGAGTTTACAGTGTGTTACAAAACATGTGTCCGATCCTGAAGGGTAATCTTTATCTATCTAAAAACCTTTTCGAATAAAATTAAATAAAAAATCTAATCTAAAAATCACAATGCAATAAAGTTGTAAAGATTTTGTTTCTAGTTATAAATATACACAAATTCAAGGAAATTCACAAATGCTGGCAACTCAAGTACGGTACATGGACCCTATAGCTAGCAGAGCACGTGAAAGCGAGACGGTGTTGCCATATAAATTTTGCAACTTTACTTAGTTTATTTTTTTGTTTGAAAAAAAATTTATGTTTTTTTTTCAAAACGATAGCTAAATAAGGACCTACTATCGGTATATAGTAAGTGGCTTTCAGATCGGACACTTGTTTTGTAACACACTGTATATGTAGGTATTATACCTACATATAAACATCTATTTAAAAAAAACTCGAGAAGCGGTTGCGTAGCTTTCAATAATTAAGCATACACAGGGATAAAGGGACAGAGAAAGCGCCTTCGTTTTATACTGTACTGTTATAAAAAAGATTTTGTACAATTTCAATATCCTTGAGCTATGAGCTGTATCATATACTTAAATAAAACACTATTTTAATTAAAGATATTTAGTTGAAGTGACTGCTCGATTAAAATTTTCGATCTTCTTTCATAAACAAATCGTATTTTTTATAAAGGTACTTTTCAACTTGTAGCCATTTCTTTAGCCAAACTGATTAACTTATGCTTTCAAATATGACCCTTTTTAGCATAAGTAATGAAAGTAGAAATAGCGATCGTAATCGAACTATAATATATACCTTTCAAATAAAAAAGGTTCACTCACCTAAGGTTCGTAGGGAACAGATCTACCAGCACACAGAAGACCAAACTGATAGCGAGCGATGTTAGGGCTTCAAAGATGCAAGACAGGACCAGGTTCTGCGTGGAGTTCTGCACGAAGAACAGACCGACGGTCACGAGACCGGCGAAGCCGAGGGAGAAGACTGAAATAAGAATGGGAAATCAGTATCTGTACTGATGATATTGTTAAATTACAATTTGATCTTTTTCTTGTAGGTTTAAAAATTTTCGAAACTTACAATTCAATTCCAAAACAAATACGACACAAAGCGTTTATTCTAATCACCAATTCTAAAGGTAATATTATAACTGCATATCATCAATTTTAGGTATTAATGTAGAATAAGAATTGCGATTTGTGTTTGGTTTACGCGATACAAGCCTGCGTGGTTAGTACACAAACCACTGCTTACATACTATAAGGAAAATATTTCTAAATAAATAAATGTCAAATAGGTCATTGCACTTTTCCAAAAAAATATTAAAAACACAGAAATAAGTAATTCACGATCAAAAGGCACTTACTGAGGAAGAACTTAGCTCCCAGCTTGTGCACGCAAAGGGGCAGCCAGAGAGAAGTGGGGATGCAGGCGAGACCGACGATGAGGGTGTGCATGTAGACGCTCTGGTCGATGATCTTCTCGCAGTCGAAGGGGTCGGTGGAGTCCTTGTCGACGACGACGCCGGACACGTCGCACACGGAGGCCGACGTGTTGGGGAAGCGGTGCTCGAACTCCTCGTAGCGGTTGAACAGCTCGGGGAACCAGACCATCAGCGTGTAGTAGCTGAAGAGGGACGGATGTGTTGTGATTATGTTAAGGTTAAAAAAGTGTGCTCCAATCACGAGCTGTTTTTATCCAATTCACAGCTCCAATACATGCTGTGCGGTATTAAACATTGTGTCTTTTTCGTTGTTTAGTTGTTTAATTAACGAATTAGATGGATGGAAAAATCTTTTAATCGTTCCATTGGAGCGTTATTCTATAGGTATTGTTTTAAGTCAGCGTTTGCAATAAATGTAACCTGTCAAAAGACCACATACCTAGTAGTTAAGCCAAACTGGATGAGACAGGTGAGTATTGTGTATTTGAGATAGGGAGCTCTGCAAAGGGCTTTGGTTTGTGTCCAGATCTCGGTAAACAGTCTCTTGAGGTCCTTGCGCTTGCGCATGCTCAACGATCGCACGGACTTCTGGGAGTTCTGCGATGCCACCGAGATTGTGCGTTGCTTTTCCTTGAGGCTTTTGATCTGTTAACAATATATGAAACATATTAATTTATAAATTCCTTATTACAATATAACACAAACATCTGTTGTATATACAAAAGAGAAATACAGAAGAATACAAACTCCATGTGTTAATGGCGGCCTTGGCTGTAAGTCATTTCTACATGATCTACGGAAGATAAATATTCATCATACATCTATGATCATCCTTTTCCTGTAATTTTTACAGTGTAGATATCGTGAGAACCATTGTCACACTTAGTTTTTAAAGAAGGAATTCCCATTTAAAACTGAAAACTGCACGATTACGTAACAAATTTTCGTGTAAAAGAACAATATTTACCGGGTAGTTGTCGGGGTCATCGCCAGTGTTCTGCTTGTACACGTTCTTGAGGCAGGCGAGGGCGTCATCGTAGTCACCGCACTCCATCATGAACTTGGGGCTTTCCGGGAAGGTCATGAGCCAGAAGCCGAGGAGTAGGGACGGGATGCCGCAAGCAGCCACGAACCAGTTCCACGAGTCATATGAGAAGCTGCCGCTCTCCATCCTGATGCCTTGGATCGGGATGATGGCCCACGCGATCACTAATACAAACATTTCATAAGTAAACTACATTTATCGTCACCTAAAGAAAACAAAAAACACGGCATAGTTAGTCAAATTACATTTTTTCTTAGCTTTATTTTGAAAGGGAATATGCTCAATAATGAGCATACCATGCCATAGGAACCTCTTTCATTACAAAATAACATTAACAACTTACAGCTTAAAGTACCATCTTAATTCCTAACATTACAAGTCTATAAATTAGTTTAGCCTTAAACAAGTAGGAATTAGGATACTCAAATTTGATTTGGTTACATTGAGGTATTTTTTAATATTTTTTTTTAATATGAAGAGGGGAGACGAGCTGGACGCACTCCTGATGGTAAGAGTAACATCAGGCCATAGCCAATGCAGTGCTGCCCGGAACTTTGCTATAAAGCCCAACTCCGGGCAGGGGTGCACTACACCGACGCTCCTCACTTTGCGTCATCAGATGTTAAGACTCATTAGGCCAGTAATTTCGCTGTTTGCTACCTCACTGCATTTTGTATAAGTCTGTATAACATATTATAACAATATAACAAAACATACGTGGCAATAAGATGACTCCTAACGTCCAGAACATTTCCATCCAGCAGAGGATCTTCTCACGGTACTTGGTCGCCTGGAACTCTCCCAAGTACGGGAAACAGATACCCATAGCGCCAGCGACGCTGTTTAATAAATAATTACGTTAAAATTAGACCTTTATTATACATATTATTAAGTGTGCTAAAATTAAACTCGAGTTTCAGAACTTTATTTTGATCAAGTGATGTTTGACAAGACGTTTTTTAACCGTTCTTGGCACCGTACGATAAAGTGATATGATATTTTCTCCTTTATAATACTTAATATTATTATTTATAACTATGTTTTGAGCTGAGCTTACCAACAGACCTATTTGGTACATTATTTCATGCATTGATTAGTTACTCACGCAAAGCCGTTGACGAATCGGCACGCCATGAAGATGGGCAGGATCTGCACGAACGACGAGATGATACCGACGAAGCCATCAAGCAGCAACGTGGACACCAACACGATCTTGCGGCCTTTGGTGTCGGCCAGACAACCCCAGAAGTAGGAACCGATCACCATGCCTGTACAACGATTCGTAGAATTACTGCTACGGATTGTTTGTATCATTATCTACTCCTAGTAGGTTTACTTCAAATAAAAGCTTTATGGTCTGTGCCATATGTATCCTTCCATGTGGAAGGATTAGTATATCTTCTTTTGGAAATGTAATCTTTTGCTTTTCTTTAAAGTCGTTTAGAAATTGCAGCTCTTTCAGAAGAAATTTGAAGTAAGAAACAAGAATAATCCTTACTTAGAATGCTTTCGACTTGCAAACAATTACTTACTAGGTAGGTAGATCAGCACCTTTATAACTAGATTCTTACCCAACATAGGGGCAGCCGTGAGCCACCCCTTGTCCGCGGAGGTCATTCGGAAGTCGCATGTCGCCGCGGGCAACACGAACGACACGATCGTAATACCAATGGCTGTGTCAGCGTAGATGAGCCCCGTGATCGCGAGCAGGCAGAAGTGGAAACGGCCGAAACCTGCAATTTGAAACAGATAGAATAGAGATTAGTTGTGATAAGACTATTCTACTTTATAGATTCGAATCAAGATCCTTTATCCAGAATTTAGGTTGGGAGATATCTTGTATACTCTTTAGGTGGAATTGGTGCAATGTTACGACTCCCAAAAACTATTATTACAATAGTTTGGTAAAGAATTACTTATAGGTAGTACATTTAAGTGTGTATTTATGCTTATCATGACTTTTTGAACAATTCTGCCAGAAATCTTACCATGACATCCTCTTCAGGGCAAGCTTGTAAAAAACAAACTTACATACTTTTAGGGTTCACTTATTAAGAAATTTAAATGTATCATATTGTCTTCTTTTACTTTAAGACAAGGAGTACATACCGGTTGCGGATATAGCGGCTTCGAAGTCCGCCCCATGCTCTAAGAAGTCTAAACCTGCAACCAAAAACAGACCATCAGCACTTGATACACAAAATGACGTCACTTTACATTCACTATACACAACACATGCCTGATAAAACCGGCCTGAGGGTTCTCGTTACTCGCAAATGCTGTTCTACCACAGTCATTTTCAATCATTTAGGTACCACACGATATGACAACTTTTTTATTAGTAAATCATTTTCCTCGCGCCGAATAACTTTTGCATGCACTAGACATTTCTTAAATGATATTGTTTCTTCGATTTGAACTATTATAAACTCTATGCGACCGTGATTGAGAAGGAAATATAACAAAGTATGCCGTTATTCATAATTATGCATTTCGTATTATGTGGGCGCAGTAGTGAACCTTATCAGCGAAGGACTACCTACCCTCATTAGACTAACACTTTTTATGTGCGAATGGTCTCAGTATTAAGAGTATAAATAGCAAACAATTTATTTGCAAGCACCGTCAATAGGTACGATAGTACGCGCGCTACCTTCACGAGATATCTAGTCTGTGAGGTCTAGCTATAAAATTTTAAGGCGTCGTAAAAAAAAAATGCAGTATTAACATGAGGCATTGACTCACATACATATAATACAAAGTAATGTCGTTGATATTAGTTTATATGTATAATAATGTAATATTTTCACATTGGCAAAATACTACCTACTTATAGGGACCTATTTAGTATATAATTCGTTAAAATTATTAACAAGTTCGATTAAGATAAAATTATATATATTCTGTAAATAAAATGAGTCTATCGTAGTTATATCAACTATGTGTATCTATAATATATTAGTGTGGTAATATAACGCTGGTGGTCGAAACCGCCAGACATGGCAAGTCTAAAAAGATTCGTAATTTCGTGTAAAAGTAATAAGTAAGTATCTTTACTATGCTGAGTTATCTGCATGCATTTTTTTCGCGCTGAAATATTCATGACTTGGTGCATTGAGAATAACAAATTTTAAGCTAAGTAACAATCTAATTTGCCGAGTTATATTTGCTAATCTAACTCAGCAAAAACATTATCCCATCAAAAACAATACTTGTCAAAAAAACCAAGTCTCCCAACTCAATTGTTCTACGGTAAAAAGTTGTGAGATCCATGTAATACCAAGTCGGTTATTAATTTATTCAGTCTCTACTTTAGC
>DWAJ01004018.1:0-13685 GCA_018238005.1 Eurema mandarina
TTTATACACAGCGCCATCTAGTTCCAAGCTAAGCCGAAGCTTGTGTTATGGCAACTAGATAACGGAATAAATTACATATACATACTTTTCTTTTGTAAATACATACATACAATACATAGCAACACCCTCATACAATTCAGCTTATTAAAAAAACCCATATTATTTTTAATGGAATATTTATAAAACGTTAACTTTGGAAATAACAATATTGTCTCGTATTTTGAGGTCAAATCTACAAACTTTGCTAAGGAAAAAAGATGAGACACATTTTCTTGTCTTAAAAAGGTTATTGCTTTTCACTTTTTCGTTCCACAATTTTTATATGACGTGAGTAATCTGAGGGACTCTCCCTTACACAGGTTACACGCTATGTGTGCTCTATTTCAAATTAAATATAAATTTTTCGCGTAGACAAACAGACAAACACTAAATAAAGATTTATTAGATCTACTATTCGAGTGTTGCCAGCCGCGTCCTCTTCAATGTTAATATTCAAGACACGTGACACCATCACGATTACGCTGTATTTGGTTTGTAAACCCCGAGCCTAGGCGATGAGCAGTTAAGAAACGTCGCTTGAGTTTAAAAGAATACGCATAAGTATTGTATAATGAAAGTTTTTTTTTTTTTAAATTCTTCATTTTTTGGGACTTTTAGCTCTAAAGCCATGTCAGCCCCATTATCAAAAAAATTATAATCATTACAAATTATTTACATATGTCAATTAAAAATCTAAATAAAAATTTTGCCTGGCTTGATGCCGGATATGCCAAAACTGTTTGCAGTGCACCGACATCAAGCCTGTTTCTACTTAAATGTCGAAATAATTAATTTCTAAGTGTATCGTGCAGATCACACTGCGCCAACAAATGTAAGTGGTATAATGAAAGTTAAGCGCCGGCGCCTCGTACACAGTGTTAAGATGGCATGGCACTTTTAAAAATTATGTAGCGATACATTGCTTAACACTAAATCTCACTAATTTATGTTCAATGTGTTCATGTTACACTTTGATTGCAAATATGTAACTATATCTATTAGAAACTGTTTCTTTAGTTTATATCGTATAATAAAAAAGAGATTACCTACTTTTTGCAAATGACTACAATTGCGATAAAAAAACAATGCATATGAAATATGTATACGATATAACGAGTGCGCAGCTCTTCGACTATAATTATAATGCAAGTGACGTCACCGGCAGAACATTACCTAAGGTTGCGCGCGCGCACGCGGCCGGCGTCGCGATCCACGAGCAGTGACCACCGCCCAACACTACACGTCACTTTCACCACCTCATGGTGTCTACGTGTGCACCTACCATCATACTGAATATCAATTATGTACCAATACATTTTGGTCATTTGAAATTACGATACAATTTCAATGACCTGCTGAGGAGTGGCCTTGTATAGAAACTACTGGAAGAGCTGCAAGGTTTTTTCGGAAGACATCTTATGACAAAATTTAATTCGACGAAATTGTTTGTAATTAGAGTATTTTATTGAGTTAGATATTAAATTGGTACCGATGAAGTGATATCTCACCGCCAGCCAACCTTCTACCCTGCCTGTGTGGCAAGCAACTCAAAAGTCAAAAAAATCTGTTCTTAGTCGACACCACGACACAAATACACTCTTGAAATATTATTTTATTCTAGCCATAATAAAATTATTCTGAATAATTGTTATCTTCTTTAAAACAATATTCATTGATAATTGAAAGTATGCTTATATAATAAATAATCTGTTTGTTTTAATAAAAAAACGAGCTATAAAGAGGCCATTAATATTAAAGTGTTTATTACATATTCTAATGTCACTGGATGTCCGTTAGTTATGACCCGTAACTTTATTGATAAATATTTTCCGCATATTCTCACCGATATTTGATATTAATGAAAGATTTATTTGTATACAGATTTTTTGAGATAAATCAATTCAAATGTCCTGATCTTGATTATTGCTCAAATGTATTGGATTTACTGATTTTTTGTTTTGATATTTTTTATTAATATGTAGCCCGAAATTATTGTATTGATAAAGTGCTTTTATCTTTTTTAAATCTCACTTCATCATATACTTATGAATAAAGGCGTGAATAACAAAATAGCTAAGACAAAAAGGCACAAATTCGCTGCGCGCGCGCACAATACGCATTGTTCACGTCACACCTGTTACGGCGTGTAAGCTGAACAGACAAACAATACGTTGCTATATTTGCTTTAAGCCAATATTTTTAGTACACAAAGCACACGTAATTACATACTAGGTATCCTAATCGATTACAATCAATTTACTATTCAAAAATTGTAACCGCATCGGATTTTTAAAATTTGTTTAAATATTACAGAGCAAAGCGTCCTTTAAAGTCCAGCAACACACACGTGATAATGCTATTACTCAATTTATCCTTGACTATCAGGTAACGTTCCTCTCTTATTAAAAAAAACACCAAATTATATATCTATTTAGATCATACATAAGCAATACCTATATATTATATTTATTACTATTTGCCTGAACTAAAACATAGCCTATTATCACCCCGTTGTTATTAAAGTAAGAAAAAAATAAACTGAAAAACACTATACAATAAAATAAAACAAAACAAAACTTCAAACACACGACGTGCAAAGCTAGATGCTATTTAGGTCTTAAGCCTTTCATAAATAGCCTAGATTTTTTACAAGCGGAAGATGGAACTTATAGCTTTTTATCCGAACAATTACTGTGTATTGTCTTCAGACAATAGCTCCGCGTCGCGTCGCCGTGTGACGGTTTTATTGACGCGAATCACATGAAATCATTAATTATTTATTTAAACTTACATATTTAGTATGAAACTGAACAATAGTTCAAGGGATTTTTAAACAAGGATATATACAAAAAACGGTAAAGAGCCTTTATGTAACGATAGCTTTTGGGACAAATTTTCTTATAAAAGAATTTGATTTTGTGATAAAATCCAGGACTTGGATTATATAATTACCATACCTTGTTTCTTTGTGGTCTCAAGTTAGAACCACAAGTCGCTTGTGAATTTAACAAAAAATTTTGAAACAATTTACTTGAATATTCATAAGATAACGCGACAAAACATAACATTCCGTATTAATAAGGTATTTATTAATAACCACACTGAGCTATTATTAATCATAATTTTCGAACAAATACGTATTATCATAGGCAGGTGCTAACAGTTCTAATAACACTCACAACACGATTTTGCACTTTATGTCTATTAAAATAACGTTAAAATTTGCATACACTAAAACGAAATCATTTACTTATCAGCTTATGTGATTAATAGGAAAATTGGCAGAAATTCGCACGGGAATATAGACTTTAAGCGGTTGAGATAAGAGTGCTTTTGGTGTTCGTGTGAAAGCTTTATTATTGTGTCAATGTGGGTCATTGACAAATGTGCCGTAAAATGCCTGCATATTGGCCGATGCACATCATGAGGAAATAATATATTCATCGTTGTTAATGAACGTTTATTATTTATAAAAGATTTGGAAATATTCGCGTTTCACTTTTTTACAATTGAAATATCCTATCTGGTACTATTATTTTTATTGACTTATTTTATTTATAAACTCATCAGAATATTTACAACATGCAATGGGTGACGTCATCATTATGTACCTTCATTTAATTTCATATTCCCTCAATTTATATTTATGTGATCTTTTTCTTTATTCTAAATATGTCGACGGCTCGAGTATGCGGTAAATCTCAAATGAGTTTATGATAACACCGGTCTGATAAACTTGTAGGTACCCTTCGTTTCGTGAAATAAATAAATAATAAAATAATAATAAAAAACCTACAATAAGAATGTCCAAACTAAAGTTTTAATTAATAATTTGTAAGTTGATTAATATATAGTTAATTAATAAGTTGATATAAGCAAGCTTTGTTAAAATAACTAAACAATTAAATAAACTGAGTCATGATAGTCATACATAATGTACGTTTGTATGCTAATTACACGGAACTGTAAATCATTTGAAATTTCGCCTTAAAACAATAATTCCATTTAACAAGCTTCAAATTTTTTATAGATTTAAAATTTAAGTAAAGATTTATTTCATACATACAATACAAACTGTTTGTGTAAAAATATTTTTTAGTACTATGTGCCACGTAACTTTATCGTGTGTCTACCTAAAATGACGACATTCAAATAAAATATGAACTTAGACACGTGTTTAAACAAAGTTTAAGTAGAAGAGATAGTAATTCAAAATTTCACGCATCACGCCACAGCTGAGGTGTCCGAGTGGTTAAGGAGTTGGACTTGAAATCCAATGGGTTCTACCCGCGCAGGTTCGAATCCTGTCCTCAGCGATGTATTTTTTTTATATTTTTTTTCTAACACTAGATACAAAGTCTTCCATATTTGGGTACAATAATGTATAATACAAAAAAAATACTAAAAATAAAACATATTTTAATATGTCGAGTTATTCTTCTTGTAATATGTAAAGTTATCTATCGAAATTAAGTATAAATCAATGTCAATAAGCAAGTAATAGGTAAATAAACACATCAGTCGCTATGGAGTAACCTTCGAAGAACAAGAGGCGAATACGAAGCAAATCATTAGGGTTTCCCGGGTGTTATGTATTCTGCGTCTAACGCCAGCACATCACATCAGCAAATACGAATTATTTATCAACTCCTCACATTAGCTAGCCAAGAAACTGATATAAATGGACATTAATACATATGAATGCCTGCCTTTAAGAAAGAGGAGAAAAGATGGCAACACAGGAGAAAAATGGAACATTCGGCTGTTACACGTACTGTATAATTATATATTTATGAACTATATTAATAGTACATAAAATTATACTCCAAAATTTTTATCTCACCAAATGATAAAATATAACTGATCTCTATAACACATTAAAAAAAATAATTCTTACGAAAATTGTTCACGGTAAAACAAACAGCATTTAACAGGTATAATTTGTTATTTACACAAACAAACCTTAAAGACAAAACTCGAGGCCGGACCGGCTGGACACAATTTGATGCGGTTTGAATCAGTGTCTCACGGTCATCCGATTAGTATGCCCGCAGTGCCGTCTCCTGAGGAAGCTGAGTCAGATATTTTTCCTCAGAAAGAGGATCTTATACACGAGTGTTTTAACACCTTTTTAGTCTTAATGATATGCTTTTCGTTAAAGCCGGCTTTACTACAAAAATAGTAGGTAATTCGATACCTTCATTTTTAATCTAATCGAGAAAAAAAGATATACGGGCAGACGCGAACCACTTTGTTGCATTAATATACAAATATCTAAAAAAATTGATTGTTAATTATATTTATTAATTTATGATAAATTACTAGATAAAATATGTATCGTTACTCATGTACAAAAAAAAAGGTTAGCAAAAAAGGTAACTGTTATCGGGTTTGTGGAAAGGTTTAATCTTTTAGAGTCCGCCATGAACTGCCTTTGGTACAGAACAAACCTCGGCGTTTAAGCCGCTCGCCTACAGCCTACAACTACATCCAAGCTCAGTCAATGTCAAACAATTTAGGTCTAAAACTAATTGAATGCATTTATGTAACGCGTCGTGAAGATTTCCTTATTATCCTAACATTGTGACGCCGGCCTTGCGCTTGTATTAGTGTCGAATTGTTTCCATCGCGCCTCCTTGATGGAGATGATTGAGGATATTTTAAATGTTTTGTCTATTTTACTTCCGTATATAACGCTTCGACGTTTAGCTCAATATGTACGATTTATGTGAGAATTTTTTTCGCTGCCATTGGCCACTTGACATTCACGTTATCTTCATCAAAGTTAAAGTAACATTAGATTCTGAACCCGAAATGTATTGAAATGAAACAAAACATGATTACTAGAGACGCTTTTTAATAAACGATTCAGATATATAAATATAGTATTCGAAAGAAATGCTAAAGGCATCTAACCTTCTCTATTAGCCCATAAAACTTTTTCCTATAATACGTAACTGTAACACGAATAATGTAGCTATTTTAAAATATTTTTCAAAACCTGATCATTTTGAAAGAGATTACACACCTCCAAACACTACACACTTTCCTCATTATACTAAGTTAAAAAAAATAAGTAACTTAGTTAAAAAATGACTTGTCTGACATACTGGCTGACTGTGAACCCAATTTGAGATTCAATTAAAAAGTGAAACTATATTAGAAAAAAGTCTCGCAGACGCTATCAGAGAAATGCAATCAAGTGTAAGCAGCATGCAGACGAAGCAGTGTGACTAGCAGTGACTTGCGAGCAATCTGGGGCAGATCGCAAGGTCAGGCAGGTTGGTCACAATGGGATGGAGAACCAGTACACTTTCACCGGCTAACGGGCCTAACGGTACCGCCATTTATGCTCCTTTTCATTAAACACTCGATACATTTTTTGATAAGAAATTAATATAACATTCAATTGATTGACTGACAAAATCTACGCTAATAAGTATGAACATATTACACGTAATTAAGAATTTTGAGTTGGTATTGAATGGGCTTCAAAACTACTGGACCGATAAAAAATATATTTTACTTTTGTCAAGCAAGTTTCTCCGGGTAATAGATATGCAGGCTATATTTAATTAAAAAAATAGGATCATCTTTTAAGACAGGGATACTGTGTACGTGAACTGAACATATAATTCTAAAAATACATCAGAAACATAAGGATACTGTAGTCTTGACTTTAATGGTGAACTTGAAATTACGAAATCGTGGTACGAACAAAATTTCGCTTTTACTAAAAATGTCGAGAGCTGGAAAAATATTGTATTTGAAATAATAATAGAGATGGCGCCGAGATATGTAGGTCAGTGTGGCGAGTGGCTCCGGGCCCCGAGCTGAGCTGATGAGGTCGCAATGAGCACTTTCGATGGTGACGTGCTAATGTTCCACCGACATATCTCTCCGCTTTTATTCATATTTAAATGAAAATATTATATTTTAGAAATGATTGCAAACGCTTTTTATTTATAAATATTTTAAATATTCTGACAAAGCAAGTTTTCCGTCTGCTGTTCTGTCTCTGAATTAACGATTATGAGCTAAATCATATCCCATAAACTGATACACAACTAGCTTGCCCTGCAGTGTTACCTGCATAAGAAAGTTCTGGCTATTTACCAATTTTTTATGTTTTTTTTTTTAATATTCTTAAAGTTTAAATACAGCCTTTTATCTTAATCTTTCCTTATTATATGTCTTTCTATTGGTAAGTGAATTCCAAAATCAATATCAAATCAGATATCTATCGTCGACTACTCCCCGCTTCCTAATAAAATATATAAGTTATAATACTTATAATGTAATAATATTAATTATTACAACTATCTCAGTTAATTGCTTCAATTTCAATATGATTCGCTTCTATGTTCTAAAAGTCTATGGAAAAAATGTGTGCACCTAATGTGTGCACTCACACGTGTAACACTAACTATTCACATCGAATTACGAAGAACAGCGTCCAATTTTGTTGAACAAATTAAAGCCTTACATCAAAGCGAGAGCTGTCTCAAATTAGCATATAATGAAGCACAAAGCAATTATTTGCATCACTG
Organism: Eurema mandarina; assembly: GCA_018238005.1. NCBI lineage: Eukaryota > Metazoa > Arthropoda > Insecta > Lepidoptera > Pieridae > Eurema > Eurema mandarina. Next base: position 7,590 of record DWAJ01004018.1, read on the forward strand.
CGAGATCGATTGGTCTCGCCCGACGACCCGCCGCTTGCAAAACTAAAGATGGCTTTAGCAAGTTCCTTAATAAGCGTTTCCCTCGTTCACGACCGTCAACCGAGCAGCAGCCTAGGTCAGCCTAACATCCTTCGATTGGTCACTGTTGTTGGAAATATGTCTTTGGATTTTTAACTTCAGCATTGTTTAGAAATATATTCCGATAATCCATACTTTAATATCATAAATGCGTAAGTCTGTCTGTCTTTCCATCACGCTAAAACTACTAAACCGATTAGAACGAAAGTGGTTCACAGCTGGTCTAGAGCCTGAGATAAAATATAGGCTTTTAACTGGAAAAAAGGGTTAAAAGGGGGGTAAAAGTTTATATGAAAGTCCATGCGGACGGTCGCGGGCAAGATCTAGTTATATACATATAATAAAAGTATATTTCGATAAATATAGTTACCTTTTTAGATTGCTCTAGGGTATTAAACATTAATCTAAATTATCTGGTTATGGGAACACGAAGAAAAACGGAGTTGTTGTGGGATAATCTAATAATGAATAGCTCAATGTGTTGCTTAGTGCAACTCGATAATAGCTCAACCGATTTCGATAATTCTTTCGGTAAGTGTAGGGCTTATGGTTCAGAGTGAAGGAAGTCGCGACTGGCCAATCACAATATTAGAATGATATGATTTTCTCAAAACCGATGCAGCTTGCACAATAACATCGTATTTTTGGATTTAAAAATGTATATTATTTAAAAACCTTTTTCGGAAAAACTACATGACTAAAGCGGTAAGCATTCAATGACGCAGTTTCTCGGCTACCTAAACAGTTCCAGGGAAAACCCAATTGGAGTGGAGTGCTGTGGGCCGCGGTGATTCAGCCTCTAACGGACACAACTGTACTCTCGCTGTCTGTCCGTCCGACTATATGCACCGACTATTTGCTTTGTAATACTGATGGTTATCTGAGTCATTACCTAGTATCATTGGTTGACATTTTACTAAAGCTTATATTTTAAATCTGGATATGATATCCATCCAATAATATTTATGGAAAGGAAGGGCGTATGTTACTACTCCTCCTCTAAACCAAAGGGATGCTCGAACGGTTTAATCATTAACTAGCGAATAGTCTCCAATGGTGCAATTAAATAACCTTAAGTTATCTTAAGTGTTCGATAAATTGAATTACCTTAAGTTTACCCAACAACTATTAGCTATACGAACATATAAACCACCATTTCTCCTTAACCCTTTGGTGATTTGTAATTTTAAAAGGGCGTAATAATAAAGATGATTCAATGAGCTAGTTGATGAATGCAATTGTATTCATGTGTTAGGCTTGACGAGATAAGATCTTGACGTCGCAGGAGGAAGCGGTTACCTTCGACATTGTGTTTATTCTATTTCAAGAAGCTACCGGAACGCTATTATGGTAATGTATGAATAACTGGTCTTCACAAATGAAGTAGAGACAAAAAAAATAATTTTTAAGATTCATTACTGTGTACAATGTAACGCTGATTATAATCAGCGTTATTCGAATGATTACCAAAATAATGTATGCGTTATTTATATAATTCGGCAACTGCTGCAACACTAGGCCCAATGTGAAGATTTCTAGATGTTATCTACGAATTAACGCCGCATAATTTATGTGTGTATTACACATTTATAAAAAAAAAGTAAAACGGAGATATATATTGTGTCAGATAGAATCTGATCTGTCCTGATTTTAGGATCAATTTTTTTATTGAATTTGATGCAATTACTTAATTTTCATGGGCTTGGAGTTTGACTATGTATTACGTCTCTCTCCTATCCAACAGAAGGGAGAAACCACCACAAGACATCCATGGCATGTCGTAAAGCACTTTCCACACCGGCATGGTCTGCATACAGACACGTTCAAGTTGGTATGCGGCTCGCGCTGCGTCAGCGAGTGTGAATGTACATGTATAATTTGACAGAGTAAAAGTTGAGAAACTGGGGATTACGTGTAATACGATAATACATACTGCAGTAGATGCCAAGTGACCACACTAAGTTAAAACATGGTTTTCTGCGTTAACCTGGTCTGGTCCAGTCTATCTTTAATTTTCATAAATGAATTGAGAGAGATTAGACAAAAAAAGAATGCCTTCATATCTTAAGTGACACTTAAACAAGCATATAAATCATCAAAACCGAAGTACGCGTTTAGTCGCTACAACGCCACATAAGTTCAAACATACATAGAATGATAAAACACATCGTCGCGGGTCGTGCAGGTAAAAATAGTAGACACTCAGCTATTTATAACAAACTGTACAGCAAGAATGCTATTTGCAAGCTAGATCCTTGACGTTGCAGTTCTGCGATCGAGTTATGTAACTATACAATATCGAGAAATAGAAAAAGCAACTTGTAAAGACCATACGCTACATTACGATATTTACCTATTTCCAGGAGTTGATTTTAAAGCCCTATTAGAGAAAGAAAATTCTACGATACGCTCGGCTCGTGCAAAAAAGTCTTATTTACAAAAGACAAAGTTGCTAATGTAAATAACTTTATTACGAGTTCAATAACAATATAATATATCGCGTTGACAGAATGAGCAATAACAGAAGGTCCTCACACCTCACACACACACACACACACACACACACCTTTAATACATAATACAAATTAAATTATAGATGTAACAAAAAATACAATATCAATGTATTAAATAACATAGCTCGAAAAATGAAAATAATTAAAAAAAACTGTATTGAACGGTGATGAAATCGAAAATGAGTTCGATTCACACGTTATTAGATTAGATCCGACAAAAACGTTAACAAAGAACTCGATTCCGCTAACAATGGTTTGGCATTTTTTGTCGTGCGGTAGTCGTGTCGGCTCCGGTGTCGTCGCTGACACGCTCGTACAACACAAATTAGATTAGCGACAAAAAGTGAGGCCGAGAGCTGCGACGAGCTGGGAGGGCGCGCTGCTGCGGCCTGAGAGGCGATTGGACACGCCTGCGAGGCCGGCACTCCGCCACTCGGTAGCGTGACTAACTTTTCTGTGTTACCACTTAGATATCAAATTAGAACATGTTTTTATATTCAAAATACAAGAGAAGAATGTTCTAGACATAAAACAGAACACCAGTTAAGCTACATCATAATGATTTCATTAAAAACCAGTTGTCGATAATGTGAAATGTGAATTTACTTCCCAAATAATTACGTTATCCTAATAAATAATTAAAATGTTTGTAAAATAATTAAAATGTTTATAAAATAATTAAAATGTCTATAAAATAATTAAAATGTTCAAATGTATCATCAGTACGGCGCTGATGTTCATAAATCTTTCACGTTAAAATTTAATTAAATAAAATAAATAAATAAAAAAATCTTCAGGACATTTATACACAGCGCCATCTAGTTCCAAGCTAAGCCGAAGCTTGTGTTATGGCAACTAGATAACGGAATAAATTACATATACATACTTTTCTTTTGTAAATACATATATACAATACATAGCAACACCCAGACCCCAGAAAAATACAAATGTAAATTACAAATATATTTTTCCGGTGTGGTGATCGAACCCACGACCCTTCGCGCAGAAAGCAGTTGTGTTACCACTGCGCCAAGCGGTCGTCAGTATCCTATGTGTTAATCCAAGGCATCATCTACCTAGCTTTGACGTAATCCATTTTCCTAGTTTTTTTAGTCTAGAAATATAATTCCTCAACCCAAAATTAATAATTAATATTAAATTACCTAACAAGCTCAAACCTACCGAAGGCTTTAGTCTGTGAATATTTCATACATAAGCATGTTTATTTAGGCTACACACACATACACAACATTATACTAATTAGTTGCTTCGCTTGTGTGTGTTACCTAAACCCTGTTTTATAATTGATAGCGAAAATAACATAGTGTTTGTTTCTTTTTACACCATATGTAAGCGTTTTTATATGATGGTGAGCTTAGCGGTGACAAATTAACAGGTTTGCTAATAATATATAATATCTATAATTAATAATATATCAAAAGAATTTACGCGGGTAAAATGGCAGAACACGGCAAGAAGGAAAATAAGACTACATATTATAACCAAAATATTTGTGCATACAAAAACTACGTATGGCTTTAAATATATGATAAACTTAGCACATATAGTTTTTTATACAATTAAGTACAAAAAAACCATAATCAAGTCAAGACAAAATGTAATACGTATTAGAATTTTTGTTTTTATTGGATGAAATAATGTGTAAATATGTATTATGTGGCTGTACTTTCAAAATAAATAAAATAAAATAAATAAAAAAAGCCAAGCCAAGAAAAGTCGCAGTAAAACCTTGACAATAGTATAAAGATTACACAATCCATTTAAGTATTCGTGAATAAGACAAAGGTATCATAAAGAGAAATGATCAGCACAAAGCCTGTCTAGATATCGAACAGCCTGGACCTGGCTAAAGCTCAACTTGTCAAAACAAAACCTTTGAAACATTAATTCACGCACACAACCTTAATACAATAAAAACGAGACACGTACACACACACACAGGCAAGTAAGCTCAGTGCACGCACACACGCGCGCACGTAAATGCTATAACTCCGCACACTTACAAAGCACGCACACACGCGCATTCGTCTAGACAACTTGTTAAAATGCGGTGTTCCGGGACTCGACATTCGTCAGTAGGATAGGTCACGGACCAGAGGCGAGCCATCCCTCTCTTACGTAACGGAATACCGCATAAGCCCATCCCGTTTCCCCCCTACATAACGCTCCGAGCGATATTCCCCGTTATCTCGTTTGAGTAAGATTGAAATTCGAATGACCGAAACTCAGGTATGAATTTCGCTTTCAAAGCGCCGTTTGCTAGTTCTAAAAGGTAGTAAGTCTAATAAGGGTTGAAGTGCAGTCTTATTTGTGGGGGATAAGGTTGTATTTGGCTGGTACAAATGTTAGGTCTATCCAGGTCTCCCGGCCCGCTAGGCTTGTCCTTGGTCGGGCAAATTAGCCAGAATAATAATTTATGTAAATGTGCATGTACAATATACGATAGGGTGGCCATGTGTGTGTGTAAATAAGTCTAGAACTAGTTGTAGACTATGGCGTTACTTGTAACGTATGATTTAAGTTATACTTATATAATTTAAAAGGCTTGTATGTTATTATTTTTAATATTAAATTAAATTTGTATTATTAAATATAGAGAATTTACGATGGCACTTCGCCTATTTTTACGTATTTTTATAAGCTTTTCTTTCTTTATACCGCTATCTGAAAAAAAATACGATTTTACTAATTAAATAAACCTGCAAAGAGTTTTAAGAACTTGTTACATTATACCAAAGTACACAGTCATTGTTTTTAAATTGCAAAAAAAAATACGTAGTAAAAAAAGATAAGAAAAAATGGATACCCTAGTGGGATTTATCCTAGATCCCGCGTAGGATGTAGACATCCATCCCTTACGAATAATACATTAGACAATTGATTTTCTTATGTCTCTATTTCGGAAAATTTTTGGTTAGGGTCAAACACACACACACACACACACACGTAACACAATTGCTTTTATGTGATGCCCAGCAATTGACCAAACCGATGGTATACGACCATCTCAGGTCATAAACAGTCATAAAAAAACCTTTAAAATTACATTAATATTAATCCAAATTTACACTATTAATAAGTTTGTCACATATAGAAACGCGAGTAAAATCACGGGTCGTTGCTAGTCTTAAATCTTAATGAGTACTATGACGTCACTGTTGCAACCGATCCAACAATTACATCTTTTACATGAAACACCCATAAAACTCCGCAGACGTCTTCCGTCACCCCGTCTGAAGGTCGCGTGGCCGTTCACTCCTCCCCCCACCCCGGGAGCCACCCCGCCCCACCCCACCCCATCCTGCCCTACCCCGCCCCACCCTCCCCCTAGCTAACACACACACGCGCGATCATCATGTATCCTTATTATAAACGAGTATGTACAAATTTTTGTTACACTTTCGTGTAACTAGTGTAGTACTGAATGGTTTTGGATGAAATTCGGCGGGCAAGTAGTTAAAGTTAAAAGTTAGATTGACTCATG
>DWAJ01004019.1:0-13683 GCA_018238005.1 Eurema mandarina
AGACAAAAATTCCAAAAATCATTGTTTTGGGTTCTATTGCGTTAATAAAGGTCTCCTATAATATTTTTTCTCATATATCTTCCATGTACAGACAGCGACTCGTTACCTTTTTATTATATGTATAGATGATAAGAGTGACACTTCTTTTGGCGAAACTTTATAAATCACTTACGTCATCTCTATAATTAACATCCAGGGGATGATTGTAGACAGTGATGCTAGCCACTGAATTTAGGCCTTTAAGCAGGGCTGAGTGTAACGTTGCTAAAGAAGTAGCAACGTCGTGGTATCCGAAGTTACTGAACCAAGCGGTCGCAGAGTTATCATTAAGGGTTGCTCCGATTAACAGTCTATTGCGAAGAGCACTCATATCTCTCGGGTTGTCAGTCTGGAATCAATACAGTATTTCATGTAGAAGAAAGTGCTACAATATATAGTGACCAATTTGATAACGAAACTTACTCTTTCTAAATAATAATCATCTATAGTACGTCCATTTAAATCATTTAGTTCCATAGACTCAACACCAGCAAGGCGGTACAATAGATGAAAGCCCGCCCTTGCGAAGCCGCCCAAAGAGTACGGACTACTTCCATCAAATGTCACCAATGTTTCCGTAGATAAGTATCTATTAAAATAACAAAGGAAACAATCTCAAGCAAATCTATCATACAAAGTATTTTCATGAGTATTTTCGCTTCGATATTCGATATAATACCTAATACTAACCCTTTTGTTAATGAAAGAAGTCGCCTAATAACGTTTGATTGACTACCATTTATAAAGTTCGAGATGCCGAGACCGATATTAATTTGCAGAATTGGGACGAGAATTTGCAGCAATAGCAGACCCCAGGAACGTGACCACACAAGCAATAACTTCAACCAAGTGGCTATTACATGCAGGGAAATTAAACGAATTCCAGTTAATTTTCCGTCACCACTATTCACTGTAAAAATATAAAGGCATAAATAAATCATTATATGTACCATAACACATACACTTCGTTACAAACCCGAGGCAAAATGAAGCGCGTATAAATAAATTGTATCAGCTTTTCGGTATTTCTAAGTATGTTGCAAAAAGTTTATTAAAAGACAAATTTAGAATACGTACATTGTTCGGTTGAAGAAAAATCAAAGGGATTTTGTTCTACAAATTCGTCAAAGTTTTCCAAAGTTTGATCAGAATCAGGATTTAATTCAACGTCTGAACCGACCCTGTCAAAGAAAATTATACACAACTATCATTCCTAATATTATGTATTAAATATATATTCCAGTCGCAATAAGCCCCTTAATGTCATGTTTACTTACGACATAAACACATCTTCTAGTGTGGTTGCCACTAAGCCATAATTTTTAAATCGTATATGTTCAACATTACGTTGCAGTTCGTTGAGTAAGTCTTCAAAAATGGGTCGAAAAGAAATAGGTAGCTTGTAAATAACTTCTATGGCTGTAAATATACTTTTGTTAAACTTCGTCTCAAAAACACTTTTTCTAAAAGTTAAAGAAAATAAACTTACCATCATCATCTTTGGGTTGGGTACCAGGTATATATTTATCAATTATCTCTGTACATAGATTTAATTGAAAACCTGGGCTCTTAACAACAACTAATGAGTAGCTTAGTCCATAGTAGTTCTTTAAAAAGAACGGTGATCCGACACATTGTAAAGTACCACTGGACATTATTGCAATTCGATCTCCAAGATAATCCGCCTCATCCATAAAATGAGTTGTTAGAATCATTGCTCGACCTATAAAGTAATAATACGTTTTTTTTTCATTAGAACCATTTAACGTTACTTTAATCGTTATAGCATGAGAACTAACAGAGATAAATTTAATTTTAATTCTATATTAATCTTTTTGCTGATAGAATAGCAATATCTATATCAAAATATCCCGAAAAACCAAATGCGAAAACATGAAGATTCTATCAACTACTGGTACGAGTTGCTAAGTATCTTATCAAAATTTTAGAACCTTTCTTCTCTCTTTCCAAAAGGTTCCATAGCGCTCGTCTTGAGGTAGGGTCCATGCCAGAGGTAGGTTCATCTAACAAAATGACTTGAGCGCCGCCGCTTAGCGCGATGCCGACACACAAGCGACGCTTCTGACCGCCTGATAGTCCTTCAGCCATATAATCACGCTGAAAAATAGATCAAAGAACACTCAACTAGGTGTAACAAATTAATTTTTTGAAAAGCTTCAAGTCCAATACTCTGTTCCCTTAAAAAGCTCCCCTCCCTATAAAAATAGACGGTATGATTAAAATACCTTTTCCTGCATTTCCATTTTCTCAATAAGTGTATTAATCTCGTCCTGCAATTGTTGGCCACTAAACCCTTTTAACTTGGCAAAAAATTCCAAATGTTCACGAACTGTTAGTTCATTAAATAAAACGTTATGTTGGGGACACAATCCTATTTGAGCTCGAGCCAAATTTAATTGAGTAGAAATATCATATCCTGCTAGCCAGACACTGCCTCTTGATATGGATGTATTTCCTGTTAATTATTTAAAATTGAACTTAAATATTTCATAAAATATTCAAAAACACGGAAACACGGTAAAGAACCATTAGGTCGATTACAAATTACAAGTTTATAATGCCAAAATCAGGTACTTTATAGCATATAACGTTCACTAAGTACCTGTTATCATTGAAATAGTGGTAGACTTCCCAGCTCCGTTGTGACCCAGCAAAACCGTGATTTGATCGTTATAGATATTCAAATTCACATTGTTAACAGCAACATTATTTCCATAGACTTTCGTTAAGTTCTAAAAACAATTAAGCTTATTTGTCTAAAAGTATTATTAAACGAAATATACATATATGTATAATCATTTTTCCATCAAATTAATTGACGTGACATACAAAGTTAAGCATCAACTTACACTTATCCTAACGGACATTTTGTGTCCTATTGGATCTTCTTCTTTTACAATATTCGTCGTATTATTATCGACTACTAAATCTACAAACATAAAAATGTAATATATTAAAAGCGTACCAAAGATATACATTTATTTACTTTGTAGACTTCTTATCTACAGGTACAATATATAAAACCTAATTCTAATCTATAATAATTTCGTACCTGCATCTTTAACAGCTGAACCAGGGCACCAAAATGTTTTTTGAAAAGGAAAATACCAAGGCCTCGGTGTTCCCCAAGGACCAGGGAGTACTTGCTCAAAATATAAAGCTATTAGCATATAAAGTATGCAGTTAACAACTAGCAATACTACTACGTGTCCAAACAGAAGTCTGTGTGAATCGAGAGAGTGAGTCGTAAAGAAATTGCCCCAAGTCATACCTGAATCAAAATAAATATTTAAGTAGTTATATTAATTTGAAATTAAGTATATAAAATATTTATGCTAAAAACAAACCATCTAAACTTTCTTGTGAAATAAGCAGTTGAAATCCATATGACATGGCAGAATTGATCAGTAAACAACTTAAGCCTTGCACAAACGGGGAAACTTCAGAATCCATAGTGAGTACAAACGATGGTAAATACGTCAAAAACCAGATTACCCCAGTGAACAAGGCTGCAGTGCTGGCTGAAATCAAAATAATTATCTAAATACTTATATCAGGGCTATGGTTAACGAAAAAATAGTGGTAGTTCTTCTTACCTTTGTTAAAGAATGTACTTAACATGAAGCAGAAGAGTATCATACAAGTGAAATACAGGAGGATAAAAAACAATAAAACTGACCAAGGTGTATTAGTAAATACAGCATAATCATTAAATCCTTCCGCGTTACTAAACCAATGTACCTGTAAGAAACAGTTACGATTAACTCCTAAATAATTACAATTGTAAATCATATTTTTTTCTTATATCACGACAAAGCTAAGTTAAAAAGCGGCACAGCCCTTATGTATATACCTTTGCCCTTATACCTTTAATAGTAGAACAATAAGAACAGCCATGATGAGCATGTAGACAAATTGTTTGCAAAACCACGCTGTCCAATGCAACCACGTCGGGAGACCCATAATTTTCATAATTTCCTGGAACAAACAATTTTTTTTAATAAATAATAAAAGTTTGTCGGAAAAAATTACAACATCTATTACTAATCGGGCAAGGCAGTTAAAATGTTATACAATTTTTTCACACATTCCCAAAACTCACCTTAAGTTGATTTTCCTTTTCCAAAGTTACTGCTCGAACTATATTTACAGCTGTGTAACTAAAGCTTATCATCACAAACATAGAAAATATATAACTTAGCGCTTCGACTGCAAAGTCCTCAACGTAGCTGGGATGTGGGAATCGTTGTATATTTGTCGTAAAATTACTTAAGTCTGTATTAGTTAGCCGTGATACTAACTCCATTGATATGGAGTTTTGTAGGGCGATGAACATTTCGATGACATAACCTGAAAAAACACTCGTTTTAAACTGAGATTTGAGATGAACAGATTTGAGTATGTATAATGTAAGTAATTACTGGAAACAAGAGTTAGTTCTCTTACCAGGGTTGTTTCCACCTTCCTCTGAACTCGAGAGTCTGGGTCCAGGGACTTGGAAAAACGGAAAGAGCTCATCAGTATGCCAAGTGCTCCCGCCTCTCCCAAGAAGTGAATTCAGGCGAGGCTTCTCGGGAAAACGTAACGCATATTTAACATCGTTAGGTAACGCAGTGGCTCCTAAAATTTATACTCTATTACTTATGATGTAAATAACACTATTTTTATCTCTTAGAATTAATTGACCAATTAATGAAACTTACATTGTGTGGAAGTAAAAATAATATACAAAAGAACAAGTGTATATCTTTCGTATAAGGAAATTTTATTAAGCAAACGTGCATGATGCCAAGACAAGAAAAAAAACCTAATATAGATTTTCATATAATTATAGATAAAAAATATCGATTCCAATAATTTATACCTACTTACGAGTACAAGTCTAAACTGATGTAACGATTACAAATTAAATGAAATTTCATGTACAAACCCAATAGTGAATCATCAAACTCTACCGCAGCTATAACTTTACGCGTATTTTCTTCGTCTGAGTATACACCCAACAAGGCGCTACTACTGTCGTATCCCTGCACGTTTATAAGTAATTTTGCAATTTCTAAGGCCAAAGTGGAATTTAAATGTAAGTCAGGAGGTATTTCAATGGGCGGGATATCTGGATTTTCCTGTATTTGTTTTAATACCAACGAAATAATGTCGTCCATATTTGAAGCAAATAAATTTACTGACGCAGTGCGTACAATATCTTCCAGCTCTGGACTCCTTGGCGAATATGCTATTGATAGATCGGTTAGTTTCATAGCTTGTCTGAAAACAATATTGAAAAAACTTGCACAATGGGATTCACGAAATAGCTAACTCACAAGACACTTCTTTTAGGTACTTACAAAATCGGTATAGAATAATTGAACGTTTCTGCAGGAATCGGCGGATATCGAATAACATCATGATTAACTGGTTCGATTTCCATTCTCAGCACAAGCACTATCGCCATGGTGCCTACTGGAAGGAGGAGTTCCACTAACGTCTGCCAGCGATGCCGCCATTGTTGCAAAAAGTTTTTCCACATCAATAAGCGAAACTTGGTAAAGGCACTCGCAGTTTTATTCCCTTGTAATCTCATTTTGACTCTACAATATTAATTTATAGTATTTTGGTATTTTGTAGTATATTTTTGGTTCATGAAACGGGCGTAATTAATTATTTATATGAAATAGTATTACGGTATATATAGATATATACTTACTTTTAACTAACACATTTATCATAGACACCGAAGATCTTACACTTTTATTATTTCCATCTTACTAAAAATTTAACAATATAATTAATTGTTATTTGAATATTTTAGCGTCCCGTGTAATGGTACATACGAGTACACAATGGCTATACAGTTTGCGTATTACGCGAGAACTAATCGGGATATTCCAAATTTTTTCGCCGTATAATAATCAATAGGGAGTGAATCATTTTTTCAAGTATTCATATGCCTTATCAGTACCGATACAATGATATATTTTATCGCCTCAGAATAAATCTCGAAGAGGCAGATGCTGCGTCTAAAATTTCATAACAATTTTCTATTGTTAGAAGTTTATATTCATGAAAAGGCCTTAGAGTCACAGTAAAGAACTTGATCGGAGATTCCTACGTAAAGTCAAATATCTCCGCCTCGGTTGATGCCACATGCATATGTTTTTAACAGATAGGTGCCTAATTCAAAAACTAATTTTGCCCCAGTCAATCAATCATCATCAACATTGAAGCAAGTAGCTATACCGGCGTCAAAATCAAATCAAAATCAGCCTATGGTTGTCCACTGCTGGACGTAGGCCTCCCAAGGTGCGTCAAAGCTCCCGGTCCTCCGCCTTCCGCATCCAGTCAAAACCCGCCACCTTCCTAAGGTCATCGGTCCATTGAGCTGGGGGATGCCCATACGGACGGAGTTGAAAGTTTTTATTATCTTGCACATGCAATGTACAGACGAATACAGAAGTATATTAACACATTCTAAATTGTAAATTATCTAAATACGTATGTGTCGTGACAAAAGGACAGAATTATTTTATCATATATAGTAATTTTAAAAATACAGTTAGCTAATAATTACTATTAATTATTATCTATGAATAATAAGACCAATTGAAACTTTAAGGGTTAAAATGATTTATAATTAATTTCCTCTCAATTAATTTTAGTCGACTGTACCTTGTCTAGATTTAAAAGCTTTTATTATGGTAAGGAAAACGAATGTATAAAAATATTTTATTCACAAGCGATAACCGAACTTTGATGTTTACAGTTGGAATAAAATACGCAGACGCATCTGATATATTTCTGGGTCAAGTTAAGAAAGATTATATTATCTGATTGATAAAAACAAAAGAGAGTTTTATTTCATATTTTAACAAACTAAAAAAATAACATGCATAACGTTTATAACAACGTGAAATAGAAAATATTAAATATCGGAGGGTCGTAAAAAACATTGTTAACACCTAGTACCTACAGGAGTATGTACTAGGTAGATATAATAGATAGCTAGCTATCCATATTACAGATTAAACGACGCGCGACGCAAAAAACTATACAACTTACGTGCGTTAATACAGATAAGAAAATCAATCAATAATAATATCAAATCTACAATGCCCTGGAACCTGATAAAGTTTGGCGGGTATTTTAAATCTTCTGAAAGGATTTGCTGAAGTTTAGATGATAGATTCCCCTCCGTTACAGACCCCTCCATTAGAGGAAAACGCCATTTATGTTATTAATTCGTAAATATGGCACAGTACTTTATTTGATCAGTAAGTTCCACAATCTTACAGAATATAAGCAAGCTTCCTATTCATAGGTAATCATAGGTAAATTACTATACTTATAAAGGTTTCCTTTCAAAGCTTCTCACTTTCACAACTTTGGCCGAAATTAACAATTCTTTAACTGGTTCTCCAAAGAAGTATGTTAATGTTTTGTATTATAAGTTCACAACTAAATACATTTTAATTAATTGTAGTAACCTAAGACCAACTGAAAAAGAAATAGCATTCAAAAAAAATATGTACTATTATTATTCAAGTAAAACATGAAAAATGGCTAGCGTGTGAAAATATAAGGGAGTAATGAATAAAAGCACAACGTAAGATCTCTTTTATTGATATACTATAATATACCTACAGATATTTATCTGCGCAGTGACGTTTTATTACTTGACAGAAATAAAAAGTATTACCAACAACAATAAATGAAATCCGATAAAATCTGCCGCCAACTCGCGTAGGTGTTGAAACACCTATACTGAAGTATCAAGTAGTTGTGAGATAAATGTTCGAAATCTAAAGACTTGGCAATCACTGTTAGCTAGTTATAGTTATCTTATCGTGGTTCAGGGTTAACTTATCTTGATATCTTTAAAGAAATCAAGAAGAATTTTTCGTAGTGTTCAGATATTGAATATCTATTTCAATTTGCAAACGAAAATTCGTCCTATCTAATTAATTTAATCAATGGCGTACCTTTAAGTTCGCTTTTGTTGCTGATAAATGATAACGAGGATTGATGGTTGGATAAGGATTTGGATAATGAACAGCCTTATCAACGGTTTTGTTATTTTTTCTTTCTAATAAATTTTCGAGGTTTGTATGAAATAATATAAAACAATTACCATTTAGTTTAAATTACACTATTTACACGTGCCCAGCGTAATTAAGCAAAAACGTTTTCGCTCCCGCCAAGAATAGGGTTCTTAAGGGATTTACTTATACTGAATTTAGCTATTTTTATAGCCCTTCGAGCTATTTTTATAAAAAGGACCTAAAATGTATTTCATTTAAAAATGTATTTCACTTAAAAACTTTCTCAATATGATAATTACACATTTATCCATTCAAACTTGCTTGTCTATAGTTTAAAGCTTCTGGGCTTTACTCTGAGGTACGACGAACGATAAGAGTTCCAAGACATAAACTTCGGAACAGCAAAAAATACGTAAATGTAGGATACATACATTTTATGGGCGATTTACCTTTTAGTATCGCTTTAATTTAATTGAATACCACCCTTATAGTCCTTGCATGTATTATGGATTTTTTTATAAATAAAATATAAAAGCATTGTTTTCATTGTTTAACATTTTATTTCGTATAAAAAAATAGTGTTATGTAGGTACCTACGCATTAAATGAAATCCTGTTTACACATTTTATTTTACCTAATACATTTAAATTCTTAAATAATTACTTACACAAGTATTTTTAACAGGGGTAGAAAAGATAGCAAAACTTGTCATGATCTTGTAACATTTAAATAAATTGTAACGGTCATGGATATTATCGTATGTCATCCTTAAAATAATAATTTAAACCAAAAAAGGACTCTTTAAATCAAGCACAGCCCGAGTTCCATATTACAATCGATAAACGACCCTAAAGAAACAGAATTACCCATACGCATTTGTAATAGGCTTATAATGTAATTGATATTTTTCCACGTTCTGTCGACATACTATATGGCCGTAAGTGACCCTTCCATAATAACTATTATAATAATAGACGGGTACAATCTATTCCTACGAATAGATTGTAGTATGATAATAATCTGTATTATGTCATAGTGCAGTCTGTTCAGCTTGCTCGTCCTGTGTATATTTAGTGAACTGCAAGAAAATCTGCTCTAATGAAGTCTGTAGGATGCTGTAGTCCTCGACCGGCAAGTCGCGTTTGGCTCGCTCCATGATGCCGAACATTCTCGCCCACGAAACGGAACGATCGGGAAGATAATACGTTATTAGGCCTTGGTACTCCTCCCTATTTTAAAATATAAAAGTTTTTTATAGTGTAAATAACGTAAGTATCTAATGGTAAACTGTTAGTTTTAACTTCATTTTAGACATTAATCATTTTTAACTCTAGTTTAAGACAATTGTTAAAAATTTTAGAGATTTATAATTATAATAGCTGTGTCCCGCGGTTTTACCTGCGTCGTTCCCGTTCCCTGGGCAATACCAGGATGTATGCTTCCTATTAAGTTGGATCAAACTGCACGCGGTGTGCATATTTAATTTAAAATCGGTTCAGTAGTTTAAAAATAAAAAGTCAATCGCGGACAAACGACGTGACACGTAATTTATATATATTAGAGAAGATTAAGATGATAATATATTGTAGATATACTTACATTAATTTGGGGGTGTTAAAATTGGTAGTGACGTAATGTTTAATCACGTCTATACTATTTAAACCTGGAGATACTGGATTACTCAAGGCTTTCACTTTAATCGTTAAAGTAAAACCTGTAACAAGAAAAACACAATATTATATCAAAGAAAGAAAAATAGATACAACCTTAATCCAAACCCATTTTATTACAGCTTTTACAATTATTGTGTTTTGACGGGAAACGACAATATCAATCACATAATACAGATCGCTTTGCAGAATTGACAACAAGGTCCAAAAACTATGCAGTACCATCTCACTACTCGCAAACTAGTTTCTAGAATTTCCACTCTGAAGGCAATCGTCGTCGATATCGACAAGTTTCGACACTGCTTACCGACTTATGTAGCTTCACTAGTCAGCTAACCCTAACAAAAAATCGGATCGAATTGTTTTCGCTACATAAATCTTAATAAAAAGTCTTAATTTTGTTTGAAATGGCTCAAATGGTATCTGCAACAAAAGCATTTAGAACAGACGTTTAGATCTCAATTTTACAACTGCCGCAGTGGTTTAGGATTGATACCTTGTGAGAACTTATTCTTGAGGTATTGCGGCGAGCCGATGCACTGGAAGCGGCCGCGCACCATGACCGTGAGCCGCGAGCACAGCGCCTCGCACTCCTCCATGCTGTGCGACGTCAGCACGAACGACATATTTGCCCTCCTACAACATTCATATAACTCTGTCTTTAAAAATTACTGACTAGATTAAGAAGTAATTTCACAGTTAAAACACCTTTTTTCCGTACGAATCGATTCTCAAAACCCTTTATTCCCAGAACAGCTAAAGAGTGGAACCTTCTTCCGCCTTCCGTCTTTCCTACAGAGCCTCACAGGATCTCTTCAAGGTTAGGGTAAATAGGCATATCTTAAGTAGTCATTTCACAACTAAGACCGCATCACGATCAGGCGTGATCTTGATGAAATGGCTGCTTAATAATCATAAAAAATAAGTAATTTCACCCCGTGGACATATACCTGGCACTTCGTATCGCGCTCCACACCTGCCTCTTGGCTGCAGGGTCCACGCCAGTGGTGGGTTCATCCACGTATACAAGTCTTCCTCCGCCTAGTAACGCCACGGCTGTGCTCAGCTTACGTCTATTGCCCCCCGAATATTGGTCCGCCTAAATCCAAAACTTTATAAGAAATCTAAAAGCATTAGCAAAGAAAATGTGACAATAAGGTGGAGATCACTCACGCGCTTATCAAGGTGTTTAGTAAATCCAAGGGTGGCGGCGAGAGCAGCGGTACGTGGTCTGGTATTGCTGAGACGTATGCCACGATACATACTAAATAACATAAGCGTTTCGTGTCCTGTCAGTTCGCCGAATACCGCATCAAATTGTGGGCAGTATCCTGTAGATTAAAGTGTTTATGTCTTAACACAAAATTTATACATAGCTCAGTAATTTACTTATCTCTTTTTATTATTTACTATTCAAACAAAAATAATAACTTACCAATATATTCGTAGACTTTAGAACGATGTGATTTAACGGAATACCCGCAGACATAAGCATCGCCACTGGTAATACTTTCGTCTCCCATTAACATTTTGAAAGTTGTCGTTTTGCCAGCCCCGTTGACTCCAAGTAGTCCGAAGCATTCTCCTTCACCCACACCTAAATTATGCATTGTTTTTTGTGAGTTATTGGATGATCGCAAGGATGGCATGGAATGGCTTAATGGCATGGGATGGCTTGGGATGGATTAATGGCATGTCTAAAGGAGAGCTGGTCGACGGCAAGAACCTTGCCGTACCGTTTGGTGAGGCGCCGCGCGAGCAGCACGCTTTGCGTGGGTGACGCGCGACGGGCGTGCTCTTCTTCCATCGCTACATCAGGATCTATTGTACTACGATCCCTCTCTGGCTCGACTCGGTTCTTTCGTGTCTTTAATATAAGCTGCAAAGAAGTAATGCTTAAAAGACATGACTAAAATTTTAATGAAGAACTGAATCAAAAACGAAAGTAAATTTTGTTTACAGCTACTAGAAAAAAATAATGTCTTGTATTTTTAATTATTAATAAAAGTTAATAAGTTCGTACCTTCTGTATTATATTATACTCCAATAACATAAATACACTCCATAGTACAACAGAAGATACCAGCATACAAGTTAAGTAACGTAAGATTCCCGGTTCTTCCCAATCGAAGAAGGAGTTTTCACGAACTGTTTGAATAAAATTAATGACATTATAAACACCACACTTTACCAACATAAATATTCTACTGGTGCTTATTTTGTTTTTGTGTTTAGCAAATAAAGTATCTGCTTAATGCCACTTATAATTAAATTAAAAACTTACTGCAACACGAAGAAAGAAGATTATCACAAAGAGTCTGCATTGTGCATTCTTGAACATTAGGAAACGTCGTTAACAGATAGTCACAAGACTGCATGCAAGTATGTTTCGTCAAACCAAAATTTTTTAATTTTCTGGAACAATACATTTATATAAAAAAGTTATATTCGATCATTATATCGTTAAACGTATTTAGTTAATATGAACGGGTTATTTCGTTAAATATATATGTCACACCATATTAGTTAATATTATACCTGATAGATGTAACAAGACTGTACAATGGAAAGAACTGCAATATGTTGTCCATGACATTAGCCACCGTTTCTCCATTTGTAAGACCTGGTATGCTTAGCGTCTCTACAAATTGGGGACCTATTACACCTATAACGTGACAATAAAACCTAGCAATTACAAGAAATATGTAAAACATGTTTTTTATTCAAAAAAATTAAAACTTTAAACAAAACCACTCACCAAAAAGTATATTCACGAAGAACATTAGGGCGAAGCCAACAGCAGGTCCGTTAAAGACTAAAGAGAATAAATAATGTAGCGGCAGCATCGCGGCGCCGTACACCATCAGGCACAGGAACATGCGTCCTAAACATTACGCAACGCTTTAAAATCCACAATCTCAAATCGGTCGTAGTTTTTTTTTTATGTAATGTACTGTATACTTAAGGTAATCAACGTTAAAATCTACTCTGTGTCGGATTTAAAACTAAATATATAAAAAAACTAGCTGACCCGTGCCCACTTCATTGGGCATAATATTAATTATCCTTTTCGGTTTTTTATATAGCCTATGACACTCAGCAATAATGTGGCTTTCTAATAGTGAAAGAATTTTTAAAATCGGTTCAGTAGATCTCGAGATTACCCCTTACAATTTAACAAACACACAAACTTTACTTCTTTATAATATTAGTATAGATAACATAAAATAAAGCAACTTCTCATCGGTTTTTATTTAAATTTCGTCTAACATTTGTAGCAACCAATAACCTCATAAATCTTTGCCTTACCTAGCTCTTGGGCAGTACTAAGGCCGACGACCTGGAAGGCGGCACAGGAAATGATAATCGTAAGGGTAAGAATGAGGAACCAGGTCCAGTCAAAGACGGCGGCTGCGCCCCACATCACGGCTGGCTGCACGCCCGCCGCGCGCTGCAGCAGCTTGGCGCGTAACACACGCTCCTACGTATTTATTTTATTGTTTTACTGGTAGAATCTTCTGCTGTTTTTTATTTAATGACAACATTAAGGCTGCTGAAAACATAGTAAATGTCTATGCATTTACTATACATATAGCATCAATGTTGTAAAATAAAACAAAGGGCTCTTTTATTACAGCTTAACGAATACCTTGATGTAGAACATGATGAAAACAGCACTAACAATAGCTAAACTATTTCCAATGGAAGTTGCAACCTGCAATGACATCATCGCGAACGCCTGCTGCTGGTTGCTCTGAAACGATACAAGTTTGATTTTATTAATAATTGATAAAAAAGCTTCGGCTGGTTGCAAGCAAACAATTGGTTACGTCGGTTTACATTGCATTGGCTCAGTCACTTATAACTTATTGTATACTTGCGTGGGGTAGCACATATAAGACCACTCTTCTCATTCT